>NQII01000153.1:556079-609138 GCA_002778355.1 Clitarchus hookeri | reverse complement strand
TTCCCACATGGCACTGTTTACAAAACGTTTGACAGGTGTCACATGGCAATGTTTTGTTTACATACTGCGGAAGGATACATAATCGGCTCCCTGAAAGTAGATATTTAGCAGGGTTTCAGAAAATCTTGAAGTTACCGTGAATACATTATATCAGTAATTTTACTACAGAGTGCAGTTTATATTCAGTGGTAGAAGTTAATGTAATTTTATTTCTTTGCACCCCAGAGAAATATAATTTTACTATTTTTGATTGAAGTTTGTGATAACAGGTTATGAAGTTATCTTAGATATTTTTCTGGGTCATTGTCTTTTTGTGTGAACCCCGGGACTCTCAAATCAGACATGATGGAAGGCAGTCCACCCTAATTTTTGCACAGCGATTTTTCAGTATATTTTGCCAAGACTGCCTAGGGTAATCTTAGGAGAGGTGTTGAGAGGCATCTCAAAGTTCTATAAATGTGCATGGACACGTAAGAGTCCTGAAACACCAGATTTAGATTTTGAGTGGGTTTTAATTCAACCGACGCTGCCAACTCCTCTTCGGAAGGATGAGTATTCCGAAAGACTTATGCTAGCTACCATCTTGTCAAAATACATCAATGAATTTTTCTGTTCATTATCAAGAGTTAAATTATTTCTGGAACTTATTACCATTAATTTTATTTTGGAAGTTTTACAGTTTTATCTGCTTAGGACTTTTTAATTATAACATGCACGCTAGCCGATGTGTAATAATTTCCAGCATCTTAATTTGAGACTCTGATAATTTTGTTTTATTGTTGTCTGAAACTCCAGTATCACTTATTTGGTCATATAATTTGAAATTTAATATGGCTCACAAAAGAGACGTGATAGTTAAATTGATTAAAAAAATTTAATTGACCTGACTGAGCTAAATTTCAATTTCTCTAATTTCAGATTGATTTTAAATTTTAATTTCCACAATTTCAATATTTGTCATTTGCAACTATGTCAGATTTCATTTTAATAAACACAATTTTTTCCTGTGGTGTCTGTAAGCATATTTTATTTGTTGCATTCATACAAAGGGTATGAATTTTCAGGTGCCTTGTGTTATTTTTGAGTGTGTTTCCTGTTAAAATTATCAAGCGTTTATTGCTTTCAAGTGTCTTGTTTCCTATATTTTTTGCTGTTTAAAAACTACAAATTTGGAAATTGGTTAGTGCTCATCCCATGTATGTATCCTCTTAAGGCGTTGCACGCACGAGTTGGTTTTAATATTGCAAGGAGTAAGGCACCAGCATCTCGCAAATACTCTTACACACACTTACTTAAATATATTCCTTCCCAAATATTCCCAAACTCCAACCATTCACATTCAACAAAACACCCTGATGTACATTACCATACATGATCATCATTCCAAATGTCTGCCACTCATGCATCCAGTTACATTTTTCCACAGTTCATCTAGTCGGAAGTCTCTCTCTACTCTCCCAATTCTCGCTACTCGCAGAGGCTAGTTACTGCGTCGTCACTCGTTCTGATTGTTCCACACACCTGGTGCTAATGGCTGTACAAGGCTCTAGACTATCAATACAGGCGCATGCAGATACTTATATAGCTTAGATGGCCTGGCCCATAAGGTTCTTTGCGCTTCGAGTTGCATGGAGGAGGGAGGACAGTGACCAGAAAATTCATGCAACGACCACCCAAGACATTCAGTCTTTGAAGGATGAGAGTGGCATCAGTCCCAATAGCCTCATCACAGCACGTGTTAGTGTAACTGCTAGGGTTGCCGACTTCTATAGATTTGCCTTAAGGGACATTTTCGACAACTTGACTCATGACATTTGATCCCAATGAAATGAAATTATTGTTAAAAAAACATACTATCTGTAATTTTGTGGCAGAAACCCCAGTATAGTTTTGTTCACGTTCTGCAAAGGACATTTCTAAAGTAAATATTTTGGTATCCAAATTTATGTGTTTATTTTCACCACATATGATTTGACAAGGTTATGTATTCAATGGTCACACACTAGACAGTTTACTTAATTTTATTTTCACTCTGCAAGTATTTAATGTGTGTAATTGGTAATGTTTAAGATATTTTCTCATACTTGTAAAGGTTAAATTGACAGTTTATTTTGCATGGAATTTGAATGTTAGGTGTTGTAATGATATTGCAGATAATTAACCAATTATATTGGATTAAGTGTTTTGTAAGAAATTAATTAATATTTTTTATTAGGCATGCTTATGTGCAGATGAAAATTTAACAAACTATGTCTCATTTAAATTACATCAAAACATAATTAAAGCGTTTGAATAGCATTACTAGCCACCGCATGTATTTATAATTTCAATTAAAATTATTTTTTCGCGCTTAGTGCAATTCCTGTTTAGAGTGCCTTGACGATTTAGTCTTTGTTATGTTGTTGATTAAAAAATGTTTTGAAACAATGTTGAACTCAATTCTGATTCAAGAAACAGTTTAGTATTACGAAAATCATGTTGCTGTTAAAAATCAAGACATAGCGGGAAGCACTAGATTGTATGATTAGTTTTAAATTCATCTGCTAATACGAACGTGTTCGAATTTACGCTGCACTTGGTGGTTCATCAATATACCAACCATCAAACTTATGTCCGATGCTACAATATGAGCAGATGTACAAACTCGCAGATAAGTCGTAATTTAGCAGTAGCTTGGATTGCTGTTATTGCTGTAATGACGGTTCCAAATTAATCATAATCTCACCATTCCTTTGAGAGACATGCTTTTCTAAAATTTTATTAGTAAGTATATATAATGAAGAAACATTCTGGCTGTGGTTCATAAGGTGGCTCTACTAGCATAATTAGTAGATTATAATTTAATTAACAACAAAACATCACCAAAAATGTTGGATCTTATTATAATTAGTAATTTTGTTTAATTTAATTAAACTTTAGAAAGATACAAATTAATTTTGTTTTACATTATTTTTATTTTAACTGCAATGACAAACCAACTCCCCAAACACACAGTTGCTCGTGTATTTTAAATACTTCATTAATCTTGGTTTTGATTTATTTATGAAACCTAGTTTCTTTTTTTTATAGAACAAATATTTAAAACTGACATACATTTGTATATTTATCAATCTTGAGCTAGCCAAATTCTGTTTGGAAATAAATAAATAATGATGGAAAGAGGGAAGGCTAGTAGTGATAGAAAGGTCAATCACCAAAGTGGATAGGCCTACTTTATTTTCTCTCTTCAGTTTTAATTAAGGTTTACTTGGCTAGGAGAAATTTTTCTTTTAATACATGTAAATATGGTTTTTGGACTTTGTTGCATATCTCAGGAAGTGGAAGATTTCCGAGGGGCAGTTTTTAATTGTTGTAAAAGAATCTTTTGGTAATCCCTGTAGGAACAGGGGAGACTCAATTTTGCTTTCATGGCAAGCGTTCATATTATATAGGGCTCTGAGTTTTAGAATTTTAATTTTGAGACAGTCTCATTATAAGTATAGTTAGAATGGATGAGAGCCATTCTAAGTGTCTTCAATGTGCACGGACAATATTTGAAGAGGCCCAAAAGCACCGGACTTATTATTAATTTAATAGTGTTACTTCCTATCCTGAATTGAATTTTGGTAACTATATATTTGGGATTTCCACCAGTATATTCTTTGTAGAATTTCTGGACTAAAATTTGTTACTTGACTGTGAAGAAAGAATTTATTTTGTCCTTTTTTGATTTTTCCTTATCGAACAGACTAGTGGTTCTAAATATAAATTCTAGCCGTGCTTTTAAGCAAATTGAACCAACCACTTTAATATTGAATGCAGGAGTTATTCTTTCCTAGTGGATGCCAACATGTGCCTGAATTTCTTTAAGCTTATCCCATGTCATTTAGTCCTCGTTTTCTTTTATCTGGTGGACGAAAAGCAAATTATTTTATTCAATGTCATGGAACATATCTTTGTTTTTCTGCTTACACAATTAATCACAGAATGATTTGTTTAATTGTTTCTAGTAAACATTATCATTCAGATTTTAACCCATGAATCACATTTTAAGCTGTATTGAAGTTTGTCCTATGTGCATAGTTTTACTGAATATGGGTTGTAACTGTTTATATCTTGTCTATATTCTGTTTTAACAGCTTCCTAGAAATTAAAGGTAAAATTCGTAAATTTTATCACTTGTTCTCCTTGTTGGAAGTGTTTTGTGTAATGCAATTTACTTAATATTTTCATATTTTTGGGTAATGTTCTGATACTTGTGATTTTTCACTTTTGTGTTTTGAAAGTGAAGAAATATTGTTGGTAGAATTTTCTTGTTTCAACACACGCACACGTCCGTCTACCACACATTCTTGTCTTCCATAGTCAAGCCACACACATTTACCTTTTATTAATACTCTTTCCAAACAGTGGTGCCAATTCATTATTTTCTTATTTATTTACACAATACTTCATTATATTATGTTTATTCACACTCATTATGGCAAACGAAAAGCTCTCCCTTTCCACACCCCTACTCAAAAATGTGGAAAAATCAGTATGGTAGTATACATCAATCAACATTTTCTCTGAACGTATACAACAGCAAAGTATTAGTTGCATGTAGGAAATTCATGTTTCGACATTTGTGTTTTCAAATAGTAATTTTTTCACAATTGTTTTTTATATTCTAACAAAATATTTTGCAGTTGAGATACAACACCAGCATAGACGTACCTGTAATTGCGGAGGTTGTAAATTACCAACACTCTGTTTTTTATTATTAATAATCAGTTTATTTTCGTAAAATTCAGAGTTACGCAATATACACTGACCCGTCCTATGTCCTTACAGGATAATTATTTCAGTCTGAGGATACAAAAATCCTGTATAATACAGGACAGTTGGCAACTCTAGTTATCGTGCAGCGTTTGTATCTCTACCTTCCCTTTTCTGGTTACAGTGATATCAACTCATGGCTGTGCTAAGGGGGCCATGCAGCCACAGTAACAATATTATTTTGATGTAATGAGTACTACTTACAGAAGGATAAAAAATGTTTGGGTTTTTTGCTACTAAAATTAACGTATTTAATATTTGGATTATGTTAACATAAAAATTTACATTGTCTAATGTAAATTGTCACGATGAATTGAAGGAATAAACAAAATTTATTCAGAATGTTAAAAAAACTCTCTCGGTACTGCATAGCTACCGAAAGCTTCGCTGCAATGAGTCGTGAACATCAAATTATCAACTTTACACTGAGATAATTATGTAGCTCAGCAATTTTTCCTGGAAAAAGACATAGGAAAAGTGAATTTTTGGGGTCTCCAGAAGAAAACCAAAACCATGGTTTTGAATCTGGTGACATCCTAAAAACTCATTGAAACTAATCTATGAGGGATATGTACATCTAAAAAATTGTATTATAAAAATATTGCCAGTAATTATTCACTTAAATAATTTCTTATATTCTGGGAGAAATTTTTTAAAGTAGTGGTTTTTAATGTTTACAGAATTTAGAATTTTGGAAGGGGAAAAAACCTTTGAAAATAATGTTTTCAGGCTGCTGATTTGTTTCCCTGATGTTCCTTTTGTAGCCTACTTTCTAGGATAGAATAACTTATGTGATCACTTTTCTGTCTGTGTGTGAATCCAATTTCACCTAACTCTGTACACATATAGTTTGCATATTTAGTAAGGACATCCTATTTTTATAGTTTTCTGACCATGCCTGGTGCTAATTTTCAAAGTGGCAGCTGTTTTGAAATGTTGTGTGCTGTCTCATATCATGGGAACTTTTAACTGATTTTAGTCAAATTTTGTGTGTTGACAATGCATCATGTAAGCATTGAATTAAAAATAAATATAAATGTTGGTCTGCCATTTTGGAAGATAGCACTTAATGGAAAAACAAAGCTTTTAAATTATATCTTGAAAACTACTGGGTTAATTTTCTCCAGTTTTGGTATATAAACAATACCGTAGCAGGCCATGTAAACTTACACAATTTAAATCGATAAGGCACTTATTTTCAAAATGGCTCTCATACAGGTATTTTAGTTTTTTTTTTTTACATATAAACAATAAAGTTTGGCCAATGCAATCTAAATTGTGTATGCTGAAAGTATCTATTACATGTATCATAGATAGCCACTTTGTCCATGAAGAAATTACATTTTTATCTCATATCTTGGAAAATAATCTACTGATTCTTACCAAATTTTGGCAGACAAGTGGTACTATGGTAGGCTATGTGTTTTAAGTGGACCAGACATTTATTTTCAAAATGGGTACCATGTAACCAATTTCAATTTAACTTAGTATATATGCAGTAACTATCACAAACGTCAAATGTGACCATGTAACGACTCAGAATATGTGTTAAATTATTTAATGTTAGTTTATTTTAATATTTTTGTATAAGATGTTATGTTTGTAAATACTTAAGATTTTTACTTAAAACTTGGTTTTTTTTTCCCCTCCATGTTTTGCCACAAACGAGGATTTGTTGTGACAGTCAAAGCGCACTTCAAAGTTACGTGATGCACATATAGTATTACATTGTTTGTAAAAGTATTAACATGTGGTAAAACTTGTTTTGAAATTGTTTATTTTGTATAAAAATGTGTTTGATATGCAAGTTTAAAGGTTTTATATTATATAAGGAAGTTATGACTTGTCAAGAGATTAGTTGATAATGCACACAGCCAGGGAGGTGCAAGATGTAAACAAAACATTGAGATTTGAGGCTACGGCCATATGTTTTGACAGATGAAACATAATGGCAGTCTGGTACATATGGCATCTTAGGATCCTCTGGACTGGATGCTGACCATGATTGGTGAAATTTTATGTCCCAAAATTTTGGGAAGTGGGTCTTTGGCTGGCCTGGTTTCCTTCTTCTTGGACTAGGCCCCGTTAAGACAGGATGCATCTCGGAGAGCTGCTCTGATAATTATTTTGTGGTAAAAAATTTTGGTTGACAGTGTTAATGTGATAAAATATAACTTTGATTTATTGAGAGTAGTGGGCAAGTTGAGAAGAGGCCAGAATGACCAAAATCATTAAATTATATCAAGATTTTGGGCCTAAGTCTAGTTGCAAATGTAGGTAATGTATTTTTCAGCAAGACATTTTGGCAGGAAAGTGCCAACAAATGAGAGGACTGTTAGTAATACTTGTCAGGCATCCAAAATGAACCTTTAATATGATGAACAATTAATTGAAAGCAATTTTAGAAGAAATTAAATGTGTTAATTTTAAATAGGTTTCTGCCTAAATTGTACCTTGAGAATTTTGAGTTAAATGTTTCTTTAATAAACTTTAATTGTGGTTTTGTGAGGGACACTGTTGATTTTGGAGAGATGAGAAATGTAAATTTTCTTGACAAGGCAGGCAAGGAGGCATTGCATAAATTTGATTAAATGTGTCTTGAAGTGTTGAATTAACTCTCTTCCAGTTTATTTACATAATGTATAAAAATAACAAAAAATCTTTATGGTAGACACTATAGTAGTTACTTATAGAAAGAGTGTAAATAATAGTGATTTTTGTAAATATTGACAGGGTTTTCTTTCGTTTTGGTCATACTTCGTGGATTGTTTACATTTTTAACATATTAATTTTCTAAGCCTTGAATATTTATTTTTAGTTTCTGTTAACTTAATATTTTTGGTAATTTATACCACACATCCATTTAATGGTTCTATGCTAATTTTTAAAATTTAACCTAGAAATGTTAAATATTGAATTTTTAATGAATTTGTATAGGAACCTAATTTTGTGATTTTTAATGTATAATTAACACGTTTTCACTTTTTATTAAATTTTTTTGTCTTGTTTTCTTGGTGTAAGTTTTTTTTCTTGGAAGCAGTATTTTTTTTTCTCGTTCGTGATTACGAAGTTGCCAGAAGTCGAGACTACTGGTGGGACTGTTTAAATTGAATGGCCACACATTGTTTTTTAATTCCCAGCACCATCATAAAGCCAGGTTATATAAGTAGGTCCCAGAAGTGAGTATAAGTTTTGAGGAACCAAACCATGTCAAGAAGAGGGCTTAGGTTCCCTAGGGAACACTTTTATTGGTTTTTTTCCCCGACGTTGTTAGTAGAGGCGCCAGGCGCCATTATGTGTCGTTTATGACGCCGATAGAAGCCAGGTGCTGGCAACGTAATTTCTCGGCCGGAGGAGCAGAATGTACTTTAATTTGTGGGTTTTGTTTTAAATTTAAGTTGATGCTATAGGCCCTACTATTTTAGATATTGTGAAACTGTTTCCACGCCTGGAGGGGCAACAGAACAGGCTAATAAAATTGCTGTTGTTTCACCCGTGAGTCAAACTACACACAGCAATTTTCCTGGTTTTCCTGACATGGATTTCTCCGAATTTATGGAAACAATGCTGAGACAGTTTGAAAGTATGAGACTACAAAACTCTGAAACGATTAACAGTCTTAAAAAAGATATTACACAACTAATGGGAGAATTGGTATTGCGGATAGAAACAGTTGACACTCGTTTTGAAACACAGGACGAGAAACTAGAAAACATGAAGTCAAATATTACACAGTTTAAGGAGGAAGTAACACAACACATGCAGTCCCTAGTCAGCACCTTCAACTCGCAGCTGACACAGTTCCAGGCAGAAACAGATAAAATATTGCAACCTACCAGTAACACAGTACAAACTCAGCATACACAGGTGCAAGAGACACGTAGAATGGTAGAGTTTACACAAGAACAGGCTGCACTGCAATTTTAAGTTCTTGAAAACAGAGTGGAGGGAATTGAGTGAAGTACAACAGTAGCAAATTCACACACACCTGGTGAAATTATGAAGTCAGTTGGGGGCAGGTAGAAGTCAAACAATTTAGTAGACATGTAGATGAAAAAATTAAATAGTCTGCTAAAGTTCACCATGACAGCATTCAGGCTATTGCTGCTCACCTTGCCCAGGCTGACAAAGGTTAGAAACTACATTAAAAGAGGTCGGGAGAGCAGCAACAGCTACATCTGCGAGTTCTGAGTCTAGGCCAGTACTGCCTGTTAGAGAATCTGACTCATTACCTGCACCTACTTAACACACATTAACCCATCCAACAGCTGCATTGTTGCAACGCCCTGCCAAACAGTGGTTGGAGGGTTTGCCAAATTTTTCAGGGAAATTAAATGAAAATCCTGTCACTTATTTAACCAAAATTGTTGGCTCTCAATGATGCAGATATTTTAATGTGTATGAGCCTTAGTTTGTCATCTACAACATACTTCTGATGGGATCTGTCCCAAGAGACACACATTTGCAGAATTCAAAACCTTGTTTTTGCAACACTTCTGGGGCGCTAAAATACAGTCGCACATCCATTCACAACTTGCGCAAGAGCATTAGGACCCGCACAAGGTCAAATCTATCAAAGAGCATTTTAGTGATGTTTATGAGAGAACCAGGCATCTCACCTCGCCCATGGATGACGAGGAGTTCACAGATTTGATTATCTCTTAACTACTCATCACTTATCAGAGGCGGTTTACAGAGAATGTATACCAAGACTTATCTGAATTCAGGCATTAACTAATCAGAGCTGACAGACTGGAGAGACAAGCCAGGTCTACTCCCACAATAGGCTATGAGAAGCAAAAACAAATGTATCACAGCCTTTGTACACACAGCCTCATCAAAAATACTTAGTATTCTGTAGTATCTCAGGGCAACTCCAACAATTAAACTGACAGTAATGCCCGTGTGAACACCTATTTCTGGCAAAATGAACAACCACAGCAAAACTCATTTCAGAGAGGTAACAGCTTGTACAGGTGAAACTGGAATATGGGAAATTACGTGCAGGGCAATTCCAGATACAACCCAGGTTACTGGAACAGAAATCAAGGTGGTAATTGGGGTAACAACCACTATCAGGGAAATTCTAACAACCATCAAAACCACAACCAAAATTTCCAGTTTCCTAAAACCAACAGGCCTAACTGCAATATGAGTAATAATCAGTCACCTGTTTCGCCAGGTGTATAGCCTCCGGCATCTGACCAGACAGCTGCACGTAAGGGTGGAGTGAACCCATCAGCACCTGTTTCTGGTAGTTCTAATGTTAGTAGACAACCTGAAGGATATTTCCAAAGGCAGGCACCACTTGATCTGCTCTCATTTCAACAACAAGTACAATTTTAGTAGGTACCAGTAGTGACCCCAGAGCAAGGTGCGGTGAACCAAGTGAACTATCCTAAATTAAACTAACGAGGATCAGTGAACAAAGTCTCTGGCGACTGGTCCATCGTGAAGAGGGTAAGGGGACAAGTGTGTTGTGTGATTAACAGAGTAACACACATTTAGAACCTGTACATAAAGTGACAAACTCAGGTCACCAGCTCTAAATACAGTTTGGTTACATGACTCTGACAGAGAGTTTTTGTTACAAGAAGTGGATGCTTTGTCCCAAGGTGTTAGTAAAAATTTGTGGTGTGGTAGCACTAGCCCTTTTTAGATAGTGGAGCTAAGATCAGCTGTAGTCTGGAGAGGATTTGGTCACAGAGATTGAGAATAGTGGGATTAAATTATCATATTTACCGGTACCCAGAATAAAAATAATTGGAGTAACTTCAAGATCAACCCTAATAGTTAATAGACAGACTGTTATTAGTATCGAAGGAATTGGTAGGCCAAAGTCTGCTGCTGTATTGATTAAAAAGAACTTAGCTAAGCGGCTTATTCTTGGCACAGACTTCTTTACAGAACATTGTATTATTTTTCATTCCGGTGGTTGGCTGATAATGCCAAAAGATGGGACTACGAAAGCCATAATGCCTGAGAAGGGGCAGGTTGCAACTTTGTTAACTTTCTTACAGTAGAATATTCTGTTTTTCAACTTTCTCAAACTCCTACAATAGCTACACCCATGACTTTGAACGAGGAGATTACGCAAGCTGTCGCAGCGGTAAGTTAACTGACTGACGTACAGCAAAGGCAACTGTATCATTTATAAACACGTAATCAAGTTATATTTTCAGATGTACCAGGGTTAAACAAGTTGTACAGAGCTAAAATTAAAGTAATTGAAGGGAACATTTCCATGCTAAATCATACCCAGTTCCTGCTAAATATTTGCCAGCAGCGCAGGAGTATTTACAGTTAATGCTTGACTGGCAAGTGATTAAGAGAGAAGCAAGCCTATATTCATCACCAATGGTGTGTGTTCCTATGAAGGATGGTACCATACGTTTATGCTGGGATGCTCACAGTATTAATAAAATCACTGGGAAAGATAGAGAAGGGCCTATAGACAAGTGAAATTTTACGTTTATACCAAGGTTTCATATTTTGGACTACGTTGTACTTGACAAATGGATATTGGCAGATATCATTGGAAGATACATCACTACAGTACACTGCTTTTCTGTGAAGAAATTGTCAGTATGTTTTCAGGTATTACCTTTTGGTCTGTGTAACGCTGTGGCAAGTTCACTCGCTGTCTAGATATAACATCAGAAGAGGAAGGCAAAGCTTTTTCCAGAACTTATGTGAATGACATTCTAATTTCTTCAGCTACCTTTGAGGAACATTTGGAACATATTAATTTGGTTATTAATAAGTTAAGAGCAGCTGGTATGACAGTCTAGTTTTAAAAGTCATTGTTTTTTGTGGAGAACTACCTTTCCTTGGGCATATCCTTACTCTCGAAGGGATTAGAACAGCCCCTGATAAATTGGAAGCAATTTCCCAGTTTCCACCACCCAGGAACATTAAGCAGTTGAGAGCGTTCCTAGGCGTGGTTGGATTTTATCGCAACTACTCAAACAATTGTTAGAGTAGCCTTGCCTCTTTTCGGCGTATTAAAGAATGATATGAGATGGGAATGTACTGAGACAGAACAGACAGCACTTAAACAGCTGAAATCAATTTTTCTTAAAAAAACATGTAATTTACCATCTAGTTAAAGGTAAAGGCTTCCTATTGTATACTCACGCTTCAGACTACGACCTTGGATGCAAATTAACTCAGCTAGACGATCAAAGTACAGAGAAGACAGTCGCCATGGCTAGCCGAACCATGAATCAAGCTCATAAGAATTACACAGTAACAGAGAAAGAAGTTTAGCCATTATTTGGTGTCTTACAAAATTTCAAGATTTGTTGTTGGGTGAAAAAATTAAATTGTTTACCGACATCAAGCTCTGACATGTCTAAATGCTGGAAAAACATTTGGCAACAGATTAACATGATAGTATCTCTTACTTCAGGAATTTGATATTAAAATTTTGTACATAAAAGGTTTGGAGAACGTTGCACCCGATTATTTGAACCATACACCTGAGAATTTGAGTGAGCCAGTACAAGCTAGAAAAGTTTACGAGAGTTTGTGATAGCAAGCCATGCTATTGTAAGTGGGAAACCCGACAGCAAGTTACCGCAGCTACTTAAAGATTTGAGTTCACAGCAACAGCAAGACACATTTTGTACTAAAATCATACAGATGTTGGCTCAGTTACCACGTGAGCATAAGCTACATATTACTTTTTGTGTATCGCCATATATAGACCATTCACGGTTACTTCACACTTTTCTGAAGCCCTGCTAAAATTCTACTTTTGGTTACTGATTACGTATCCGTCCATTACATATAAACTTAAACACTGTCATGTGATTACGTTTTAACTGTCAAATGCTTGTTTACTGTTTTCAGCTGTTCAAAGAATTTAGTCATATTTCAAAAACTGGTTCATACAAATGTTTACAGTTAATGCCTATAACCGTATTTAGCTCAGCGTTATGACTTTTTAACAATGCATGTTGACGATAGTTCTTACGGTTATTATTTTACTTTGGTAACATTTTTGTAATACACAAGGTAGCACATTATACATAATACAGGTTTATATTTTGCAGCGACTGTGTTTAACACTGTTATAACTGTGGGGGAAAGAACTATAGTATTTAACCTCTTGTTAGTGAATGTGTTGGGTTATTTCGTCAAAAGGATGGCCTCAGTTGGAATAAAAATTTAAACGAAGGAACAACCAGTCCAACGAAAAGACACAGTAAATTCAAGCATGCTACTCGTGTCACTTATTTTTTATACGTAGCAACAACAAACTTAGTGGTGAACATGCACACAAGTAGGCCTACTGCAACTTTTATTGTGCTCATATTTCTATGTATTTGTACAAACTGTTTTCTAGGATTATTTAATTATTTATTTAAATTTATTTGGCTTGGCTTATTATTTTGTTAGGGTTGTGACAAACATTCAAATCACAGAAACTTAAGCATGTTACACAATTGTGTTTCAAACACCTAGGGCAACGTTACAATGTTGTGATAAATAAACAGACGTGACTTTCAAACAGTTAATTTTGTCTTAAAAATTGTTTGCAATTAAAACGTATAAATTTCATATGTCCGATATTTGCAATCACACACACTGGTCCACTGTAATGTAATGGCAGCATTACTCTTTCACACACACAGCAGTCACAACTCACTTTACAGTATATTTATTCCTGCCGGGGAAAAACAGATTTATCACATCATCTTAACTTGCCTAGGTAAGTTTAAAACATGAGTACGAACTTGACACTTTGTTCAGAAACACACCATGTCAATATCGGCATCACCACTTCTACCAACTTCTGATTAGTAACCATCCCGCCATCGCATATAAATATATTATAATAAATATTCAAACATTACAAATAAAATCTTGTTTCAGTTGTAAGTTACAAATTCAAAAATCATAATTTTTGCTGTAATAAGTATGCAAATGCTAAAATTGAAAACATGTGTAATTTTCCTGCTACTACAGGCGGTGCGAAACTTCCCGAGAAAGAGATAAAGTTTCTTCCTCGGACGGAAAAAAAAAAACACCATGTCATTAGTGCTTACGCACTGTAATTTGCGCTGACATTTTTAACTGTAACAATGAAATATGTTTCCTTCAGTGCTACTTAAAAATTCAAGTATATCAGTCAGCAATGTTTAATTTACAAATGGCATACCAAAAAACTATGTTAAAACAATATTTTAACTGTGAACTGTTTATTACTACCCTTTGCCAATACGTCGCTGCTCTCACTGTTTTTATTTTGTATTTAATACGAAATAAGTATTACAAGTTATAGAAGATACTAAGTTAAAGTTTCATTTATTCAAGAATACAGTACTTTAAAGTTAATCACAGTGTTATATATTTGTGGTATACAAATTATTGAAAAAACATCCGAAGAATCCATGAGTGGACTATAATGTTTTGTTTTACCACAGCTCCTCAGTTAAAGAATTTGAAGATTACTAGAAACCAGTTATTCCATAAGCTATTATGCTTCAGGAATTGCATGCAGAGTTCGGTCATATTGGTTCTTATAAGTTGTACCAGTCAATCAAGAGACAGATATGTACTGGCCCAGTATGCAAAAGCAGATCAAGAAACTTATGACCTGTGATTTGTGTCAAAAGAGTAAACACACCCAAAAAAATTTACAAGGAGATTTCCAAGTTATCATTTCCAGGGAACCACTTTATTTGGTATCAGTAGACATTTTTGGCACGTTGCTTAAGTCTAAGGGAAGGAGTCCAATATGTGTTCGTAATGTCAGATTTATTTAGCAAGCTTACGAAGTTGTATTCCATTGTACATGTAAAATCTACAATTTTGTTAAGCAAAGTTAAAGTTTTTGTGGAAGAAGTCAGAAAATCGTTGTATTTTGTCTGACAATGATAGTTAGTTTACGAGNACCGTTGTATTTTGTCTGACAATGATAGTTAGTTTACGAGCCTCATTTGGCGAGAGGGGCTCAAGAAACTTGGTATTCTTCCTATGACTTTATCGGTACACTATCCACAGTTTAATCTAATTGAAAGGCGCATGAAAGTTTTGGGTACTGTATTACACGNATGACTTTATCGGTACACTATCCACAGTTTAATCTAATTGAAAGGCGCATGAAAGTTTTGGGTACTGTATTACACGCCTACTGTCATAGTTCACAACAGTCTTGGCGTGACAAAATCCCACTAGCAGAGTTCATGATTAACCACGCTATTCACCTCGGTACTGGGTTCACCCCCTTACGAGATCCTAACCAGGGAGCGGTCGGAGACTGTCACAAGTAAATATTTACCCTACCCACCCTGAACCAGAATGTGCAATTTGAGGAGAGAATGCCACACATCTCAAATGAAGATCTTTAAGCATTAGTGAAAAAACGCATCTACAGCACCGCCGAGTTGCGGAGAAAACATCAATAACTATCTAAATCAACAAATTTAAAGAATGTGATTTAGTACTTTGTAGAACAAGTCATGTTAGCCTCCTTTTGGGATAGAGTAACCAAAAAGCTATTTTTACTGTTTGATGAACCATTTAAGGTTCTAGAAGTTGTGAAAGAGAACTGCTATGGTTTGGCAACAATGGATGGTCAGTCTATTGGTTGTTAAAACATAACACAGTCTAAGCCTAATAAGATGCCAGATTTGGTTTTATAAAGATTAGGTTTTATGATTTATTTGTGTTACGTGTGATTATAATCTTTGGGTCTACAGTGTCTACAGTTTTAGGAGAGAGTGACAGTAACGCAGTAAGGAGAGCTAATTATTTCTGCAGTCCCCTGGTGCACTGTGCTGTGAATTGTTTATGGTGACATCATGTGTATTGTATGTTATTGTCTTCTGAAGCTAAAGAAGGCCAGAGTAGACCTGCGTGCCATGAGTTAATACCCCATTGCATCGTTTACGTTGTAATGATGCAATATTCTTAAATTTTCGGGACTGGGACACGTGTTTCAATTTACTTCATTTTTCTTAAGCTTTGACAAGCTTCATGATATTTTTATCGGGTATTCAAAATTAAAGCCATGGTGGCTCGTTTCCCATGATAGTAAGTTTGTCTGGCATACGGATGCTATTTTACGTTTTTACGGTTATNAAAGCCATGGTGGCTCGTTTCCCATGATAGTAAGTTTGTCTGGCATACGGATGCTATTTTACGTTTTTACGGTTATCGGACGGATGGTTGCAGTTCGTTTCAAATGTTGGAGTTTTTGTTAAGCGTGAGCACTACTTTGATACTTTCAGAATGCATCAACAAGTTTTATACGAGAAGTTCGTTTCTGTGGATGTTGACGGCANCAGCACTACTTTGATACTTTCAGAATGCATCAACAAGTTTTATACGAGAAGTTCGTTTCTGTGGATGTTGACGGCATCGACAGTTTTAGTGTGTACAACACAGTTTCGTGCGGAGCAGTGTCGATAACGAGTGGTAAGCGTGTGTGGCAGATGCCGGATGCCGTGCCCATATCTCAGGAGGGGGGGGGAGGCAGAAGACAAAAGACGCGTCTGTCTGTAGCCCTCCAATTCAGTTCAGAGTCAGTCGGTGGCTACTTCACTTCAAGTCAGTTGCCCTTGAGGGCAGGTCAGAGCAGTCTCACTTCAGTAGCATTCACTTCAAGTCAGTCGGCGGCGAGGGCAGTCGCCCTTCAGTTCTGTAAAAAATGCTCGTTTAGGTCGCGTCGGGCAGGACGATTAAACCCCCCCCCCCCCCCCNTTTGAGACATCAATAATCTGTAAACTACGGTGGCGCTGTTTCTGCACTGGTATATTTATATGAGAACGTTCGTACTTTGCATATGAGATTCGGTTGTGAACTGTGTCGCTAAATGTTAAATAAACATATATAACAACTAACCTGAAACTTGGAACTTATTTCTTAATTAATTAGCATCAATTTAACAGAGTATCGTGTTCTACCTTTGAGCAAGCCATGGCAACATAACATTCGGCAGTGTAAACTGCCCGAACGTTACAACGTCACATTACATAGTGCTGCACTGTTATGTAGAATGATGAACTGTCTTTGCTACATAAGTCGTATTATCTCAGAAAGATTGTACTACGCCAGCCTACTGATATAGTTAATTTCATATAAGAAGGCCACATTCTGACAGTCAGTGAGTGGCAAATTGAAGTATTCAAAACAAACAACGTGCCATTTACAAAATCCTGTATCAGCTGATGCACGAATGAACAGAAATTAATATTAAGTTGGTTATTCTGAGAGTAGTGCCGACGCACATCAGACAAACGTGTAAGAAAGAGTTTGTAGATTAATTAATACATTTTATTTTACGTGGTCATAAAACAGCATTTTTTAGTTTTAGAAACTAAACTTTGTAATAAAATAGTAATGTATAGCTGTTCAAAATGAGATGCACAATAAAACGATCTGTATCCAAATGTAACTAAACATCGAAACCTTTTTCACGTTTCCAGACTCTCCAACCACGTGCTGCCATCTTGTGAGATACAGGCGCGCCATCCGTTACAACACGCCCTTCCACGCTATCTGTTATCCATATCCCAAACTTCACCCAGAAACATATTATAGTTTTGTTGTTTAAAATAACGTATTTCTGCGCATATACAAATGGTTTTATTTTCCCGCGAGCTCTGTATAATTTTTAAAGTAACGTATATTTCGTGTACAGTGTTTACGAACGACCCTACACATGTCCACCAAGCTCCGTTTACAAATGCAGCGCCACCCAAGCAGTTCACAAATTACTGCACGTAGCAGCACCTCCTGGACGCGCTGACTCGCTGCATCAAAGCCTATACTTGACGCATCAGTTGATGGCGAATGGATACATAAACGAAAAGGTGCGGCGATCGTCAACTGTCAAGAATGTGGCCTTCTTATATGGTACACAGTATATCAGCGAACATTACATGAATTAAGTCAAGGCAAAATTCAAGATAAATGTTTTAGTTTTAAATAATTTTTTAAGTCAAGTTTTACACACAGTTTACACTGCTGAATATTTATGTTGTAAGTAAAGCATAAATTTCTAAGACTTTGGCCAAAAGCAGTATGTTTATGAGCTGAGGTTATTCACATTTGATTCTGCGAGTATGATTATGCAAATATTATCATTATTGTGAAAGGAAAGGGGATTTACTGTACAAGTACATTTTATTACCCTATATATATTAAACCACTGTGTCACCTACCTTTGATGTTACTTACCTTGAAGGGCTAATCCATATGTTATAATGATTTTTGAGGCACGTTTATTTGGTTTTGATTCAGAAGAAGAGGGCAGTAGATTTTTTTATTTGTTTACGAAGCACTCTCTTCAAGTTGACGTAATTGATTTTATGCACAATTTTTTTTTGTTGATGGCACTTATATATATATATGTATGTATATATTATATTCCACTTACGATTCACACACACTTNTTCACATTTGATTCTGCGAGTATGATTATGCAAATATTATCATTATTGTGAAAGGAAAGGGGATTTACTGTACAAGCACATTTTATTACCCTATATATATTAAACCTCTGTGTCACCTACCTTTGATGTTACTTACCTTGAAGGGCTAATCCATATGTTATAATGATTTTTGTGGCACGTTTATTTGGTTTTGATTCAGAAGAAGAGGGCAGTAGATTTTTTTATTTGATTACGAAGCACTCTCTTCAAGTTGACGTAATTGATTTAATGCACAATTTTTTTTTTGTTGATGGCACTTATATATATATATGTATGTATATATTATATTCCACTTACGATTCACACACACTTNATTTTTTTTTGTTGATGGCACTTATATATATATATGTATGTATATATTATATTCCACTTACGATTCACACACACTTTCACTTGTTTGCACTGTGTATTTGTTATGTATTAAGTATATTTGTTTGTCTTCATGTACCTAAGTATGTGTTATTTTTGAAAAGTATAATTTGTTGTCCAGTGATTTCTTGGCAAGATTTTTTTTCGAATCGGTCATCGTTGTTGTCTTCTGATTTATTCCCATGACGAATAGGGAAACGAGAGCTATCATAAGGCTCTCCCTTAATTCCATTAGATGTTTATTAGCTTCGGGGAGAAGACAGAAGAACCATTACTAATAACGAAGTTGGGACAGCGAAACATGAAGTTATCACGTATATGAATGATGACGTCATACATATTGTTTCCAATTTTTACGTTATTAATATTGCATTAAATGACAGAGAGAGATGAATTTCAAGGAGCAGTAAGGTACTGCCATCCAATTTTTTTTAAAATAAGTTTTGTTTATTTTTTAACAATGATATTGTAAATGACTGTAATATTTTAATATTTTTAATGTAAGTGTTGCTGCAAAAGTGAAGTGAATGAGCATTTTTAAAGAGAATTTATTTAAATATGTTTTGCTGCAAAAGTGAAGTGAATGAGCATTGTTAGAGAATTTATTTAAATATCACGACCCAAGTGAACTTTTATCGCGATATAGATGAATAATAAGCAGATAACACAAGGAGCAGAGTTATTTTTTGAGTGGTGTATCCACAGAACTTTTAAAATGAAGTTAATAATGTTAGTAATTATTTGCACAGACAGTTACAGATGTAAAACAGTTAAATTGAAAAAGTTGAATAATACATGAGGGTAAATGATGTAGCTAATAGAGGCTTGGATGCTTTGCAGTGATGATGGCCTTTAACCTGTTGCTCTTGGTAGAGATGTTTTTACGTCTTGCAGTCGCTTTACCGCAGTTGATCCTCATGGAACTGTTGCACCAAGCGTGTGCTTAGTGATGAACGGTCCATGGTGCGGCGAGGAACACTACGAACCGAGAATTTTAAATACTTTCACGAGAGAGACAGACCAACCGACCCATGTTACTACAGAAACAGCGCGAAAACTGTTAGGCAGTATCTGATTACTGTTGTAATGATGCAATATGCTTAATTTTTCGGGACACGAGTGTAAATTCTTTCGTGTGTATTTAGCTTTGGAAAGCCTTGTAATATTTTATCAAGTTTCAAGTAAAGCCGCGGTTGCTAGTTTCCCGTGTTTGTTGGTCGAGCAAACGTGTGCGGACATCTGCTGTTTACGTCCGTTTACCGTCTAGTTTCGAAAGGTTTTCGAAAGTTGTTGTTTTGGTTATGTGGCTGCGACGTGACGCAGTTGCGAGTACAACAACATGTTGTGAGCGCGAGACACAGCGTAGTTTGGATGACGCTACTGGCATCGCCGGAGGCCTTGCGCTTATCTTAGGAAAAGGGGGGATAGGCCTGCCTAATATATACTGGTGGTGCCTATCGCCTAAGAAAGAAAGTCACCAACCGTCGAAGAAGGCGCATCGGGCGTGAGAAGACGCGTTAGGCGTGAAGAATTTCACCCACACCGGCAAGCACCCGTGACCGTAAGATCTTTTGTTCGCATTTCTTTTTCAATTTAACGTCACTTAAATTCTATCAACTTATTTCCGCCGGTGTGGGGGGTCGTTAGTGTGCCAGGAGGGAATAAACATCCCTCCTGCCTTCGGAACTTAAGTCTTTCGATGCAAGTTAAGACATTAACAAACTGTAAACTACTGTGGCGCTGTTTTCTGCACTAGTATAACTGATTGTGCAAGTTCGTACTCTGCAAACTGGAAAGTCGTCTGGGCAGCACTGTGAAACTTCAATGATAAATAAAGTATAAAGCAAACTAATCTGGAACTTCTTTTTTTTTACTTAATCGGTGTCACCTGGTACTGAGTCTCGTATTCTACCTATGAGCAAGCCGTGGCAACAAGTAATACTTCCGCAACGTTACAATATGGCGCCTACCTGTGAGGCGGTAATATTATAATAACGGAACTTTACACTGTCTTATCCAGCGTGCCAGTCTGCGCAGACATCTGACTACGCACATCGCCTGATTCGACCAGCCAGTAGCAGCTCGTTTGAATTACAGCGAGGACGCATTCAGTTACAGTGGTTATGGAAAACCGCAAACAGAGGAAAACTGATAATATGTGTACTTCTTTTGTCTGTACTGTTCATAATTTTTCTTTTAATGGTTTGTTTGTTGTTTTGTCCATGTATGTTTTATTCTTTCCAGTTGCAATTTTTATCTTTGTTTGTTGGTAAGACTCAAGTGTGTTTTCTTAATATTTATTTACAGCAATCACGTGGATGTTAATGTAAAGGTTATTTCAGTGATATTTTGGTATTTACTGACATCTCTAAATTTTTCTAACAGGAATATAAAATTTTGCAGTTGTCAGGAAGGGCATTTCTATAGCAGTTACCTATAGAAAGAGTTTAAATAATAGTGATTCTCGTAAATATTGACATTGTTTTCTTTTGTTTTGGTCATGCTTCTTGAATTGTTTACATTTTTTATGTGAACAATTAATCCCCGAATATTTATTATTTGTGTGTGTTAACTTAAATATTCTTGGTAATTGTACACCACACGTACATTTTTAATAACTAGAAATGTTAAATATTGAATTTTTAATAAATTTGTATATTTTTAACCTAATTTTTAATATATATAATAACATTTTGTTACTTTTTATGTAATTTTAATTTATTTTCTTCATATACGTTTTTCTTATAGTTTTACCGGAAGTAGTAATTTTTTTCTCGTTCGTGACAACGAAGTTACCAAAAGTCGAGGCTTCTGATGGGACAGTTTAAATTGAATTGCAGCGTCTTTTTATCGTTGGGTTAAAATTTGTTTTTTTTTTTTTAAATCCCCAGTGCCATTATAAGCCAGGTTACATAAGTAGGTCCCAGAAGTGAGTATAAGTTTTGAGGAACCAGGACATGTCAAGAAGAGGGGTTCAGTTCCCTAGGGAACAGTTTAATTAGTGTTTTTCCAGACGTTCGCAGAGGCGCCGTTAGCGCCAGGTACGTCATCTATGACACTGATAGAAGCGATAACGCCAACACAGNCCAGACGTTCGCAGAGGCGCCGTTAGCGCCAGGTACGTCATCTATGACACTGATAGAAGCGATAACGCCAACACAGTTTCTTGGCCGGAGGGGCAGAATGTACTTTAATTTCTGAGTTTTGTTTTAAATTGAAGTTGGTGCTATACTATTTTGGATATTTTAAAACATTTTCATTGGTAATTTTTAGAATTTTAATATGATCCAGTGGTTGAAGCTCTGCCAACCACAGTTATTGCTGGAGCAAAATTAAAATTATCCCTGAGAAAACTTTTAAGAACTGAACTGAAATTTGGTATTTGGAAAACAACTTTAAGTAAAGATTGTTTACTAAATGGGTTTATGAGAGAAGAGTATGAGAAGCTCATATTTCTCCATTAATCACGCAGGTAAGTCGTCGTCATCACCATTACGTTTCCCAGAACAACTTGGATTGCCGAGAACGTTCTAGACGGCACCTACCTCAAGAATAAATACCATGTGCTGGTCTCTGAGGGGAGAGTGATTAAGAGCCAAGAGTTTGGCGTCTCGTGCGGCCTTAAGCGACAGTTGGGCAATTCCGGAGCAGCAAGGGATGACTGCAGCGGTCTGCGAGAGTGCATTGACGAGCTTGAGTGCAGTGAAGATTGGGACTGATCTGCGGGACTGTGGACTGGATGTGTCAGTGAAAAGACATTTGGGACAATGGAATATACAGTTTTAATAAACGTCTGGAAATAATTGGAGCAGTTTAATGGACATTAAGAGTAAAGACTGTGATAAAGACTTTAATTGAAATGGAAATCGTAATTTAATATTGCGCTCAATAAGAATAATAAGAGTTAATAGGTATCTCAGACTGGTAAATAACAGATGTTGGACTGTTTGTAGCATTGAGAATAAATCTGCGCAAGAGATTCTTTTTTGCTGCATTCCATTTAGTACTGAAATTCCATCACTGATGTATGGTTTCTAGCTACTACCACACTAAAGAGCAGCACTTATTTTAAAGAGCAACTCTATTCTCACTGAAGTCCTTACGCAGATAGGTCTTAATTTCACTGCTGGTAACTGATTGACCATAATCTGTGTTTTTACGACCTGTTATGCTCCTCAAGCGCGTCCAGAAATTTATTGGCCCAGGAGCAAACAGGAATGCCCCCTATCCTATATTCGGAATTTATGACTCCCCATAAGTTTAACAATTTTCCATTATCTGAAATCAAATCTCATTAATCACTGTTTTTTTACTGCCATCCAGAAAAACTTATAGGTCTTTTAATTAACCAGAAATACCACATTTTTTTATTTCCACATCTTACAGGACTGCCCACTAATTTGGGCCCACAGTGGAGTACACCCAATCCCTCCCCTCCCCATCTCTTTGGGGGGGGAGGGGCTGCTGCTACTGCTGATACCATTTAAACAGACTATCTTGGCACAGACACATAATTATTTTCAGTATTTGTGCTTAAAAGAATACACAGCAATCAATACATGTTATATTCTATTGGGCTATGTTTTTTCATTAAATGTTCAATATTGCTGAGGCTTACTGTATGGATGTGCTAAGATTTTTATCTTCTATTATATCTTGTCTGTCTTTCGATTGTAGTGTGTTCTAGACACATTATTATTCACAGACAACTCAATACATCTTTGTTTCCTGTTCCGTACAGTTTCCATGCATTGTAAAAAGTTTTCAAAGTCTGAATAGTAAACTGCTGGAGCTAAGCAACTACACAGACTACCATCAGTTGCTCACACGTGAAGTACCTGGTTGTCACTACTGGTGGAAAAGCTGCAGTCTGGAGCAGAATGGGTGGGAAGTCCTTGCTGTGAGACACTGTTGTAGTTAACTACTAAATGTGCAGAGATGGTTGTGTTTCATGGCTTGGTGTATTGTTTTCTTGAGCGTAGTTCATGTGCGGTTCTATCTAAAAAACTGCAACAGTTTTAGCAGTAGCCACAACCAAGCTTACTGCAGTAGGGCATGTCAATTTTTGTGAACGAGGGGGTCCAAAAATGTGCCTTTTGATGTGTAATATCCTAATTTNACTGCAGTAGGGCATGTCAATTTTTGTGAACGAGGGGGTCCAAAAATGTGCCTTTTGATGTGTAATATCCTAATTTTAAAGATTTTTCCTTATTCATAAAGATTTACCTTGGTAAATTTGCGCTTGATTATAATCTATATTGAAGTTTACAAAAAAAAAAGGGGGGGGGGATAACTTAATATTAACTCGAACAAAATTTGCTCAAAAAGTTGTTTAATGAGCTTAAACAATTTTATTTATATTTTGTCTTTATTATGAAACACTGAAAACACATTATAAAAAAATGTAAAAAGCTTTAACCAAATATATTAATCAAATCTTGCTTTGATTCATTCCTAGGCATCATTCTTCTGCTTGCTTCCTGGCCTCTAATGAATCCTTCTCGTTTCTCATGAGTATACACTTTGCCACAAGCCTCTGTTACTTGTTTCGCACACCTCTCTATGGACTGTCCACGACATGGCCACTTTGGAACTTGCATTGGCTCTTCAACAAACTTTCATATTTCTGATATTTTGAGTTTACAAGTAAGTGGAGGTTCATATACTTTTTCTGACCAGTTTATCAGTTCCAAAAGGGAAGTTGCGTTTGGATTTACTGCAGATGTTTTCCTAGGCCGAACAGATATGTCTCCTGGTGTATCATCATCTTCATTCCTTAATTCAATTATCTTCTGGACCCCTGCTTTCCTTTCTTCTTGGTCTTCCAAGCATAAAAGTGTCTGAAGCACCATTTCACTAAATGCAAACCACGATGAACGTTGGATTGTTGGCAAAACAATATCTGCTACTGCCTTCTTCTGAGATTTTAGGAGCTTCAATTGATAAAGAATGTGGCGAGGTCCTTCCACCCAAGAGAATTTCAATTTAATTGTAAACCAGCAGGGATAGTAAACGCCAACAATGTATTCCACAAGCAGTTGTAACGTCTTCAAGTTGTTGCCTTTAAGGCCATGTTTTGAAACTCGTATGCGACAAATCCTATTTGCAGTTGTTAACCACCGAGAGTGGCTTACAGGACCAATTTCTAGTAATGCCAGATCAATTGGAAGTACACGTGTCCTTATGGCCTGAGTTATCCTGTAACCATAAGCCTGATCTGTAGAGAGATCTTTGACAACAGTGTCACTCAATGGAACCAAAGTCTCTGGAAAGGATATTCTGAAAAATGAGGGATTGATTTCAAGTTCTGTTGCAGCATCAAGCATGTTGCCAATCTTACCACTCCACTTGTTGTTAGACAAAGTTTTTCCATCCAACTCGGTGATCAAGTGCCGCAAAGGTAGCTCATTAGTATGAAGAGCACAAACCAACCAGATGAGTTTACGATTCAGCTTTGCCTCAACCCAATGCATGACCCCTCCTTCCCAACCAGTGTTAACATTCGTTGAGTCACCACCAATAGCCTGCAAACTTTTATCAATGCTGTTTTCTTTAAAAAAATCCACAAGATAGTTAGTAATAACTTTAGCAGGTTTCCTTTTCGTTAAGTCTTTCTCTGGAGTAAAATGGCAAAGATATCTTCCATCTGGCTCACTGTAAACAGTGTAATGCTCTTCTTTCACAATACTTGGAAACTGATGACTTGAGTTATCTGCCTGTAACAGAACTTTAGTGAAATCTTGGCGCCCATCAAAGAAGATACATTCAATATTGCCTGTCCTACATCGAGCATGAAATTCTTCATCAAGTGCTTTCATGACTTTTTCTTGTGCCCTTTTTACTTTATTGTGATCAACCACAAGTCTCCTGTCTCCTTCAGTAATTAATCCAGCATCCAAAAATGCAGCTGTTGTAATGGCAGCTGTAGCACGTAGACCGACACCATACCTAATACTTTGCAATGCAACATTGTGCAATTGTAATGTATTTTATTGACTTGTACTTGAAGTAGAAGGTACATCAGAATCATCACATGGAATCTGCAAAGGATCTTCAGATTCTTCATCTGTAACATCGGTTGGCTCTTCATCTTCACCGGAGAAAAGAACTTCATCTGGTTGTAATGTTAATTCTTCCTTCCTTTTCAGCTTATATTGATAAATTCTTCTTAATTCATCTACTTGCTTCTTCTGCTTTTTAATTTGTCTTCTGTGCTCAGGTAGACCTGGTAATCCAATTTGATGCTGTCCAACAGATCCACTATTCTCTCTGCGACTATTAATAAACACTAGTTCTTTGACAGGGATCTTCATATCCTTAGGACAAGAGCAGGAGATGTGCACTTCATGTTTACAGTCAGCACCACCTGGACATGGACCCTTAAATTCTGGACATAGCTTAATCTCACACTTTCAATTGAGGATGTCAAAGAGCTTGTCTAACGTGGCTATGAAAGCCTCTTTCACTTCCAGTTTTCCTCTGTCAAGTGATATGTTTTTGGCCTTTTCCCAGTTTTCTTCTATCTTCTTCAGGACTGTGACTCTTGAATTTAAAATTGGCACCACAAAACAACTGTTTGCTCGCTCCCACTGTTCAAGCACTTTTGGATAAATATCCTTTGCAAGAGTGGCTGCTGGGTAATTTGTGACATTCTCTACACTCTGTTCTCTTAGCAGAAGCCCATATCTTAGAACATCACGCAGAGTTGGGAGTTCGGAAGGCAGNAAGCCCATATCTTAGAACTTCAAGCAGAGTTGGGAGTTCGGAAGGCAGCATTTCTCGACCAGTTCCAATGAAGTTACTCATGTGAGTGGAAGTTGCCAATCTTGTCTTCCTTTTACTAGCCATGGTTCTGAATTTTCAGATTTTGAAATTGGAAGTAACTATTTGTGCCTGGAAAAAGAAAAAAAAGAAAATTGTCACTATTTGTATGATATTAATAAAAAGAGACTCAGCTGCAAATGAGTATTGCTAGTTTAAACACTTTTACAAGTGGCATAAAATATTTTTACAGGTGTCATAGTATAATATAAGTATATTCTTAACCTTAGAGCAGAAGTACAAACAGAAATAATGATAAGAAGGGTCAGTGTGTAGACATAATTTGACGTATATGGAGTTTGTTTATGTCCCACGCCTTCTTAAAATACCTTACTATTTTTAGAACTAAAATGTTTTTTTTAAATTATTAAAACTTTTTTATGAGAATTTTGATAAAAAGTGAGATGATCATTTTTTACTTTTGAGTGTCCTAACTCGTAGTTTTCCTCCTGATCTTTTTTTATGCAACGTATTTACATTAAATGTAAGGCTTCCAGTTGTCACTATCATCATACTTAAATTTTAAATTTTATTCTCAAATGTAAATTAACATGCTTTCTGCTCTGCATCGCTTACCTTGCCATATCCCACTTGAGTAAGTGAAGGAGTGTGTGAAGGCGACACTAGTAACCCAAGAAGCACAAGGAGATTTTCAAAGGCAAGCCACCGTGTGCCGCCACGATAAGCCTATCGGGACTCGTGCACTCCTGATCTTCACCAGATTAAATTTTTGGGGTTATCTTTGAAAGAATGTTCTGGTCACTGCTATAGCCTCTTTTAGCNTACAGGTGTCATAGTATAATATAAGTATATTCTTAACCTTAGAGCAGAAGTACAAACAGAAATAATGATAAGAAGGGTCAGTGTGTAGACATAATTTGACGTATATGGAGTTTGTTTATGTCCCACGCCTTCTTAAAATACCTTACTATTTTTAGAACTAAAATNACATAATTTGACGTATATGGAGTTTGTTTATGTCCCACGCCTTCTTAAAATACCTTACTATTTTTAGAACTAAAATGTTTTTTTTAAATTATTAAAACTTTTTTATGAGAATTTTGATAAAAAGTGAGGTGATCATTTTTTACTTTTGAGTGTCATAACTCGTAGTTTCCCTCCTGATCTTTTTTTATGCAACGTATTTACATTAAATGTAAGGCTTCCAGTTGTCACTATCATCATACTTAAATTTTAAATTTTATTCTCAAATGTAAATTAACATGCTTTCTGCTCTGCATCGCTTACCTTGCCATATCCCACTTGAGTAATTGAAGGAGTGTGTGAAGGCGACACTAGTAACCCAAGAAGCACAAGGAGATTTTCAAAGGCAAGCCACCGTGTGCCGCCACGATAAGCCTATCGGGACTCGTGCACTTCTGATCTTCACCAGATTAAATTTTTGGGGTTATCTTTGAAAGAATGTTCTGGTCACTGCTATAGCCTCTTTTAGCTAGACTTGGGGGTATGGTGAACCTTCTTGATCGGCCCAACAAGACTACTTGAGCCGTGATGGACCTTTCAGCCAACAGTCTGAAAGTTAAGAGTTCGGATGGTTGTGCGACCTTAAGCAACANCTAGACTTGGGGGTATTGTGAACCTTCTTGATCGGCCCAACAAGACTACTTGAGCCGTGATGGACCTTTCAGCCAACAGTCTGAGAGTTAAGAGTTCGGATGGTTGTGCGACCTTAAGCAACAGATGTGTAAAGACAGCGAAGTGACACGCCAGCAGAGCTTCTAGTGGCGGCGAGAATGACCAGTGGGAGTGAAGTCTGTGGACTGTGAGAATGGGACAGGGAAGTGTGAGACTGAAGGGCAGACTATTGAACTGGATGCATATGTGACAAACATTTGGAATGATGGCAATAGACAAATTGAATATGTGTAAATAATGAGAGTGAATTAAGTGACTAATCAATGTAGAGACATTGATAAGGATTTTAATTACAATGGAGATAGATATTAAATATTGTGCTCACTCAGAATAACAAGAGTAATATGGAGATAACTAGTTTAATGTTATAAATAATAGTTTTGTGAATAATTTAAAAATCAAATGTAGTATTTTATTTTTATTAAGATTTCTATCCTTCATGAACTCGGATACACACCTCTGGCATCTTGTAACATTATTTTTTATGTTTTGCCCATGTGTTAAAAAATGCTCCAACCATTTGTGGTGCTACTGCAGTGCACATTATTTCAAAACATTTATTCTTCTAAAGTTTTTTTATACGTATTGATGTTTGCTTCTGTAAGGGTTTGTTTTCGCTTAAGAATTGCAATTCTAACTTTTCAGACAAACATTAGCATACATTTGGATCCACAACTGTTAATGCAAGAGTGGACCAAGGTTGCTGCATTGTTTTTGGTGAAATCATAAAATTGTTTAGCTGATGTGGCCCAATGTCATTTAAAACTTTGTGTTCTTAAAGTAAATAATTAATTAAATTCAGAAGTATTTTAACATAAAACTATCACTTTAATAAATATTTTGTAAGAGTCAATTTACTGATCAAAATTTCTTATAAACTTTATTAGTCAGTAACATTAATTTTGTGCACAGCAAGCAACAGCAATCCTGCTTCAAATGCAGTTGCACTCAGCACCCAAAGTATTGGCACTGTTAAGAGTTGGTAGTTTAGACTTTTTTGTTCCTACGTAGTTGTTTGCATGGTTATGGTTGGACGTATCTCAGTAAATTAATACTTTGGGATATGACCTTTGGCCTAAAAGGTAAAAATCAAATATCTAAACTCATATGGTTGTGCTTGCATCATATCAGATATATTCAAAGGGAAAAATAATTAAAATTGTAAAAAGTCACATTTTTAGGACTTGCATACACAATGTCGTTAAGACACAGGTGGCAAATACAACCATATGGACGTAGTTTAATCTGTGGGTTTTCATCGCATTTAATAAGATTCCAGTGTTACATATCTAATTTGCATAGTACAGACACTACAGAAACACTGCATGCCTTGTGCGTAGGAGCGATGAGGTGCTAGATGTGTGTGTTAGTGTCACTGGTATCACTCTCTTCTGTGTCTTAAACACATAAACAGTGCTCCTGTGCCCGTTTCCTCTTAAAGGAGATGAGAACCAAGGCAGTACATGGGATTGGGAGTGAGATAGTGTATCGAACGGATGAACTCGTGGAAATCACATACATCATCATTTTAATGTTATAACAGCGTATAAAAAATTCCACATTTATATAAAGGCACAAATATGATTAATTTTAACTGCCCACCAAGAAGATTAAAATGTTTGTCGTTTTTCCTCTGTCTAAAGCAACAATCGAAAATAAGTTTTAATGACCACATTATCTGCCTCCAAAATGGATTATGTCTGAATTTGATGTGGATTTTCTACATATGAAGCAACAACGTGCCCACCTAATATTGTTACGTACTTGCTGCTTTGCATTGCCTCACTTGACCCACGTGAGTGGAGTGTGTGGAGGAGAGAGTAGTAACATGAAAAGCCGGCGGCATTTACAAAGGCCAGCAGCCACATACCGCCATGATAAGTCTATCGTATCTTGCGTGCTCCTGGCCTTCAGTAGATTGAACTGTGCAGTTTTCTGAAAGAATTTTCTGGTTCATTGTCCTTGTCTCTCTGTCAGCGAGACTTGGGCGTGGGGAACGTTTCAGATCGGGCGACTAAGAATATTTAAACAGCGACAGGCCCACTAGTCAACAGTTTTTTGAGAATGGAGAGTTTGGAAAACTGTGCAACCTTAAGTGATAGGCATGCAAAGACAGTGAAGTGTCAAGCCAGCAGCGTATCGGGTGACTGCGAAGGTGACCAGCGCAAGTGAAGTCTGCAGGCTGCGACCATCGGTATAGTGAAGGGTGAAACTGACGGATGGGACTATTGAACCGCATGCGTGAGTGTAAGACATTTTGAAGTATGGCATTAGACAGATTTAGTATGTGTAAATAATGAGTGAATTAAGGGTCTGTAATCAATATAGAAACATTGGCGAGGATTTTAATTAGAATTTAAATAGACGTAGAATATTGCTTTCACATAGAATAACAAGAGTAATAGTGGAGATAGCCAATTTAATGTTGTAAATAATATTTGCGTAAATAAATTAAAAATATATTTATTTATTTAATTTTTATTAAGACCTCCATCCATCACGAACTCGAATACATCCCTCTGGCATCTTGTAACACTGTTGTCAGAAGTGGAATGGAGGCAATTATTAATTAATAAATTATAAATCATGTTCAGCATAGGTTGGTAATCAGTGATTTTAAGAAAATTAAGTNAAGTTCAGCATAGGTTGGTAATCAGTAATTTTAAGAAAATTAAGTTAATTGTAATAATTGTTGATCAAAAAATTAAGACTGTTTTGTACAACAATTACAGTGAACGTTAACTAGAAAAATGTCTGTAGGAATGAAAGCATCATGAACACGAACATTTGGCTATTCGGGTATTCAGAAAGTTGGTTGGTACTAATGGTGATGTTAGTGTATTAGGTCATGTACAGTATGTGTATGTTGCTTAATGAAAATTTTTGAAAAAACTAGAAGTATTATTTCCCCATCCCAGATCCCTTTAACACATCCGAAAACAGGGTTGACCATGAACGTAGTTGCAAGCAGTGGCGTGCCTGCCTGCTCCCAGAAGTTATCAGTTAGTGCGGATGTACATCCGCTGATTATTTAACATTGCGCTTATGGCTGAGGTGCCGTGCGACAACGCCTATACTTACCGAGCGTTGCCGCGGAGTTTTGTTAGTAGTAGTTAAACATTGTTCGGGAGCAATTGTATATGATTTTCTGTGAACTTAATTAGTTTTCACAGCCCCATGAGGCGAGCACGTTGTCATAAGAAGAGATTTATTTCAAGACCTGTTTTCAGGAATATTGGTTCGTTTGATTGCGATGTTGCTAAGGATGATAGTGTGTTTGTGAAGCAAGTTACTACAGCAGAAGAGAGTTTCATTCTACTGAGTTTTATTTATAGGTTCACTTTGCAAGAAATGACTGCTCATAATGGATCTCTGCCATCACTGCATGAAACCAGTGATCATTAGGTCAGTGCTGACAATAAAAAAGGTCTTCAGACCTGTCTCAGTCGAAACTTACTCCTTGTGCTATTGATCCCAGGACACCATAAACTGTAGCAACCTCTTACCCTCACTTATGTTTACTTAAGGCTCAACATAATACACCACCTCAACCTTTGTTATTTTAGATAACATATACTGCATCACTTAATCTTTTTCATTTCTTTAATTTTGTCAACTCTGACAGTAAAATTCAAATTCTTACATTAACATTGAGTGTATTTTCAAGTTAACTTCAGTAAATTTTAACCTTTCTTTAAAATGGAAAACACAAAAATGATTAATATTCATTGCCATTGCTCTTCCTGTTCGGTACTCTGCTTAAATAAATCCAATTCATTACAAAAACACTACTGTTTACATATTTGTCTTTTTCATTGACTATTTTCATTTCCCATTATAATGATGTCATATCCAAGTTTGCAAAAATGAACAAATAAAAGGAAATTGCAAAGGTTACAAGTTGCAATCCCTTCATTTACTAAATAAATACAAGATACTACATATTAAAATATATAAGATGCTACTACTACAGTTAAATGTTCTTTATAATATTACCTTATTTTGTCATGTTGACAAATACAGTATGTATTTGTAAAGAAAAAACCACACATAGGCATGAACACAACTAGTCCATGACTGTTTGAGGAATACCACCAAGATGCAGTAAGTTTCTACAAAAATTTTGTGTTTTAAATATTTACCAATGGCTTGCCAATTGCATATGGTAATAGAATTATGAAACATGGCAATAAGATATTATTAACTTAAGTAGACATTTTGAAATAAAACTCGCAACACCGACTTTTAAAGAAAATTCACAAGTATTCTCCTTTTAAAAATAAAACCTTGCATATATATGCACAGTATAAAGATATGCAGTTGCATTGAATCTATCAATCTGTATTGATAATCATACTAACTCATGGACAATAAATGATAGTTATAATCCACAAACAAAATAAAATAATTTATTCTAAAATGGTTAACTGTAGTTCAAAAACAAGTCTTAGAAAAATCAACAGTCTTCTGTGTACATAATTTTCATGAAACAGCCATGTTATTCTGCGGAAAAAATACTGTATTTCAAGCTTATGTTACACTGAACTGAAAATACTAATCAAAGACTTTCTGAATAAAAACTAAAATTTTCACGCATGGCCATGCCAAACTTGAACAAGTAACAAAATTTACTAAATTCCAAATAAAATGCACATAAAAGTTTATTTAGTTTGCAATGATTAATAAAGGGAAATAAACATTTCATCTAGATTACTTATATACCAGATACAATTTAGCCTCAGATGTATACAGTAGAGTTGGTAAAAGCATAAAAGTAAACATTACTCTTGCCATCAAATCCTTAAAAATTAATCTAACCAGTATGGCTTTATCATAAAGACCAAAGTTTTAACAGTTTGAGTATTACTGCAATATTATTACTTATGTTGCTTGACTTATACACAGTTACATGAAATTAGCCACATATTTACAATGATATGCAAACAGAAATGTTTGAAATGTACTAAATTATCAGTTGTAGCAAGATAATTTGCAAACAATATACACTGCAAGTGTATGCTAATTTCTTCATAGAACATTAGGCCTCATAATATTTGTATACAATTATCTGTTAAGTGTGTCTCAAAATGTGGGCAGAATGATGTAAGCCTTCCTTACAATATTTATAATTTAGGACCCTGAAACTTCAGATTAAAAAGTCCTCTACCGTGATAACTTCAACATGTCAATCCTCTGAGCACATTTTAAAACAGTTTCTTCAACCACTCACTACCTTCAACATTAACACTAAATTTTCTAAAATGTTTTACAAAGAGTATCTGCAAAATAACCATGTACTGGTCAGTAGTCTGATATTTTTCTAACAAGAATCTAATACTGTACATTATTTACTGTTGCCTCTCCTAAGGTTTGAGAAGGGGAATGCAAATTTACCCCATGTGTACATCTTGTGACCTACTTACTCCATGTTACTCATATTAAAAATTGTTCCTCAAAATAAAATATTAACTAAGCTCTCTTACATTATTATTGTATAATCAAAGTATTAAAAAACGATACAAGAAAAATATTAAAACATTAAGTATCTATCTTATTACTCTAAATTGCGGTCTGTCTGCCTTTATTAAATTTTCTTTCTTTTTATTTTCCTTTTTATTCTCTCTTTGTTTTTTAATTTCCTTCCTTTTTTCCTTATGACCTTTCTCATACTGTACTTCACGCTCTTCCTTTTCCCTACTGTCTTTAATCTACCCCTCTTTTTCCTTTTCCTCTTCCTCACTACTTTTCTGACCCTTTGTTTGTTTCAGTCTTTGCTTTCTCCTTTCAAAACGTTTCCTGAACACATCATAGTGTTTCACTCTAGGATACCCCCCACTCTCACAATTACCTTTTACTGTGCTCTCATCAAACCTTGCCTGTTGCAACTTTACAGCTGATCTTAATCGCAACTTTACTTCATTATAAACCTGAAGTCTCCCTTCCTGTATTACATTTCTAATCGACTTACTGACTTCACAACCGTTAGGTACACTCTTTTCAACATTGTCAGTCTGCCTTAGCAATTGATTTTCTCTTAAAGGAACTGAGTGACCAATAATAAATTCTGCATTTCTACCCTCAGTATTAACCTCTTTACAACCAATAATACCTTCTGCATTTTTACCTGCAGTATTAAACTCATTATATTCATTGTCACAGCCAGTATTAACTTATTGTTTACATCATTGCAGTTTTTATTATCATCACTTGGGGCAGTTAATGTTGATACATTTTCTAACCTATTCTTTTCCGATCCAACCCCCCAGTTTTCTATTCTTGTTGTTAATCTTTCAATAGTTTTATTACTCTCTTCTGCTGCTCGCCTAATTTCGTGTTTAAGCTCCTCTGCAAGCTCCTGTTGTCCTTTCTTTATTGACATCAGGATATTGTAAATTTCTGACCCTATCATTTTATTTGAACATTGTGTCATTATTGCACAGTTATGGCATTAGTAAATTTTCTCAACTTAACTTATAAACCAATATAAACAAAATATTTCTTGACGAATTTACTTATAATATCAACGTAACCTGTACACAAAATAATGGGTGGCGAATTTACTTGTTTTTGTTGGCTTCACTGGCATAGATTGACATGTTCTTACAGTTTTACTGCTGCTGCTGTAGTATGTAGTCATCTCGTACCTGGATCTGCGTTGTTAATGGAACACTGGAACTGCCGGTAACTTGGTGCTGTGCTGCTCGTAGATCCCGAGTCTTTTGGTGCTGTTAATTCGCCGCGCGGCTGGGCAGCCATGTTTTTACGTCGCTAACTGGGACAGTGGTTTTAATCATCACCCCAAGTCTGGGCAGTTATATTTGTAACATTCCACGTCAAGGATTTTTGAATGGAAGTTACAACTCAGTTAACTCAATCGGAGAAACACGAAACTCTAAAAAGGCGCCAATGAAAATAAAGTTAAGTTCCGGTTTATTTGTTCCTGTACTTTTATTTATCAATCACATGAAATAGTTCACATACAATCAGATATGCGGAGTACGAACAGGTTTCACAGACAAAAAGAAAATAGTAGCAGCGCCACAGTGGTGTATTGATTATTTCACATCTTGAAAACTTACGCATCGCCACAGGAACTAGCGACCTCCCACACCGGCTGAGAAATAAACGAGCAGAATAAATTTGCCGGTGTGGGGGCTATTTGCCATGCCCGACGTGGCTTCTGTGAGTGCTGGTTGTCTACCTCTCGGTCCTTCACCATTCGAGCACTGCGAGTCTACTGCTCGTTAGCGACTGCTGGCTGGCGATATGTACACGGAGTATTAGTCTTTGTGTGCGTATCCACCCCCTTATCCTCAGAGTATCAAACATTACCAAATAAGGGCATGGCGTGGGCCAAGCACCCTCTTACCACGTTATCCGAACTGCATCGTAGTAAAAAATAATCCGAAGCTTCCAGAACAAAAACTGTCGACGCAGTCTGAAAGTTTTTATCACTAATGCTGTCGCGTAAAAAACTACGATTTCTGAAACGGCAAACGGATACACGATAAATGAACTACGATGATAAACGAACTCCCGCAGCTTTAATTTCAAATCCCAATAATATTTTACAAAGCCTTGCTAAACGATATCTAAAGGCAGGCCTTTTTCCATCAGGTGTTTGAAGGTGGCATGGGCATTACATAGCCCAAAAGGCATAACTTTGAACTGACAGGTTCCTTTCCCTTGGACACAAAACGCAATCTTCTGTTGGTCCTCTGGAGCCACCTCACACTGCCAGTACCCACTCTTCATGTCCTAAGTAGAAAACCATTGTGAACCTGCTAGGCTGTTTAATGTGTCATCTATCCTTGTAAGAGGATAAGAGTCTTTCTTGGTCACATTATTAAGCTGGTGATAATCTACACAAAACCTCAGTGGAACATCTTTCTTCTTAACAAGTACAATGGGTGATGACCATGGGCTAACTGATGATTCTATCACATCTAACTCCTTCATTTCCTTCAGAAATCTCTCAACCGCCTCGTGTGAAGTTAGTGGCAGTCTTGTCTGCTTTATGGGTCTGGCATTTCCTGTATCAATGTGATGGCAGGTCACGTTAGTGATTTCAAGGTCATTAGGTCTACGTGAGAAGGCATCCCTATTTCTCTGCAGTAATTCAGATACAATCTTCTCCTGGCGCCAGTTAAGATTTTCTTTTGTTCTTAATAGCAGTTCATCCAGTACTTCCGGTAGAGTAGATCCTATTTGTTTTACTCTATGATCTTCTGGAACACATTGAAGTACCTGTGGGATCTGCTTGCAAACACCTATCATGGTCCCGTCCTCAAGATGAATGTCACTGCCGGACAAAGTTTTCATTCTACCTGGAAATCTGTCAGAATTTGAAGACACAAAAGTCCTTGCTACAACGATTTTATCTAGCAGGATACCAACCCTCTTTGCTGGCTCAGTTAGACCCAAACACCTGACAAATTTTCCTTGACACCTGCCTGTAACAACTACTTCACTAGAAGCGGGCAGCACAGTGGGTTGACAACAGACTACTGGGCAGCTAATTGGGGAGGACAAATCATGCCATGTTGACACCACCAACTCTGTACTGCCTACTCTTAGCATGCCAAGCACCCCAGTCTATGTAGTAAATAAAGCCCCGCAAGACATTCATCCTCTATTTCTGCTATGTAATTATCATGCTCTATGCTAAGTCACTAAGCTTCAAGGTCACTTATCTCTTACCAATAACTAGTGTGGTCTCACTTGTTACTGTAGTCAAATAGCACCATTCCATGCTGTCATCGGACAATCGGGGGGAGGGGGGGGTCTGAGGATGGCTGGTCTTACTACTGTTATGGTCACCCTAGTGTCGATGACCATCTGGCAAGAAACATCGTTGAGATTCCTCCACCAGTATTGCATCCCAATCCTGTTTCACTGGCCGTACATGTAAGAACATGGGACCTTTCCTCCAGCAGTCACTGACCTTCGCCCCCCAAGATTGATGTTTACAGGTTTTGTGAATGTGCTGTATTCTCACCTTTCCTCCTGCTGCCCCATTTAACACTACTGCTTCTGCTGCTGATGTTGTTGTGGGCAGTACGCTTTCAAGTGCCCCGGTTGTCCACATGACTAACACTCAGGCCGTTTAGGTGGGCGGTGATGTCCCTGATGGCCGTCTAGGTGGGCGGTGATGTCCCTGATGGCCGTCTGCATCTCCTTCANGCGGTGATGTCCCTGATGGCCGTCTAGGTGGGCGGTGATGTCCCTGATGGCCGTCTGCATCTCCTTCAATGTCTTCTTGATGCTGTCGTTGTCTTCGTTCAGTGTCACTGCCCGTACCGGACGTCGGGGTGCGGCCTCATGTCTGTCTTGCTGACTCCATCACCAGAGCTCGGGCCAGTGCATGTTATGGGGTGCAGCCAGGCATACCGCTTGTGTACTTCTGTGTCGGCGATGGCATCATTAAACTGACTGTGATGATGTTGCATGCCTCCTCGGAGCACNTCGGCGATGGCATCATTAAACTGACTGTGATGATGTTGCATGCCTCCTTCCAGATATAGTTGAGACAGCCGCACAATGTCTTACCATAGCTCCCACAGTGACTCTCCTGGTCGCTGGGTGCTGCTTTGTAGTTGTGCATGGTGGGCATGTTGCAGGTATAGGTCGCCAAAACGTAGCTCCAAGGCCGACACCAGTGTGGAGTACTCCGTTCAATGTCGCTCTGGCAGATATTGTATCATGCTGGGTGCGGGGTCTCTTAGTACAGCTGCTAGGCAGTAAACGACACTGTCCATCATTTCATTTACACTGTCCATTCTTACATTTACGCTGTCAGTTTTCTCGTATTCACTAACTCACCAATGCCTTGTATTTTCCTGTCTACATTTTCATATATACTATTTAAAGTTTCAATTACAGAACTTATTTGAATATTTACAGTTTCATTCACACTTTCTTTTATAGTACCAACTTGGTTGTTTACATATTCTTTCAAGTTATTCACAATTGTGCTCACTTGGCTACTTAGCCCCTTAATTAATGCTCGCAGTGCTTCCAGTTCTGTAGAAATATTTCTAGTTAACATTAACTGCAACAGTTGTACAAAACAGTCGCAAGATTTCATTCTACAACTATTAGGTCTACAATTAAATGCCTCTATCCCACTTCTGATACCAACCAGTGTTACATGGATGTCCGAGGGGTGTATCAGAGTTCGTGAGGGATGGATGTCTTAGTAAAAATAAAAGAGCTAAATTAATGTTTAATTTATTCGCACAGCTATTATTTGCAGCATTAAATTATCTATCTCCACTATTACTCTTTTTATTTCTCAGTGGGCACAATATTAAATGTCTATTTCAACTCTAATTGATGTCCTTCTCAATTTCTCTGTTTGGTTATAGTCAGTTAACTCATAGTCATCACTAACACACGTTCAGTCTGTCTGTTGCCTTCATTTGTAATGTCTTTCACTTTAGCATCCAGTCCAATAGTCCAGCCTGCCGGTTGCAATTGTCACTGCTGTAATGCTCCCAGTCTCAGATTTTCCTTCCGCTGATCACTTCTCTCACTGCACGTTTATCTTGCTCATTGTCTATCGCTAAAACTCCAGCCACTCATCAACTTCAACAACAACTGCCGGCTCGGAGGCCTGACGTGCTTATTATAGACGATGCATCTCCGGTTGCAGCTGATAGCACGCGCGTCAACAATTCATCCTAGCCTTGCTCGCTTACAGAGCGACCGCCTGTCTGTAACACAATTATGCAAGTTATTTGGGTGACTAAAACTGTTATAATTATTCACATACAGGTTTTCGCAACACAATTTTGGCCCGGAAAGTTATTACAACCTCATTCAAATGCTGAAACACTGTAAAGAAATGTGTTGCATGGTCAGTGAGTGCGAGAGCACAATCTTTGTGCTCTCGCTCTTTCACTCTCTCTGACAAGTTGAGACGTCCAGCTAGTGTTTTCTGTAACATCATTATGACATGTTCATGAGAGTGAGAGCACAAGAGTACACTCTGGGCCAATTAAAGCGCAACCTCAGTTCTTGGGTTCAAAATTTTTTTTTGGGGGTGGGGGACACGCGCAGACACACACAAACACCCCTAAAAGTGATTTCATGAGCCCTTTTTTCTATTGGAAAGTAGGATATGGAGGTAGAACCAAAGGAAGCAATATTGCAGCCCTTTCGGTTTAGAAGTCATTCTCCACATTACAGGGTCTCATCTATTTGGGATTTGCAAACAGTAAGGCACATAGTTACCTGCATAGCCATGTCTAAAGTGAAAGGAAGCCAGATGGAAAGGAGCAGAAGGGGAACATATCACAATTTAAACTGGTACTGTTAAAAGGAATGCTCAACATAATCAAAGGGCTGCTGGCAAGACATTTGTAAAAGAACAATTGGTTTGGCTATATTGCTCCTGACGACATGGAGGCTACAGACCTCGGTCAGTGCGAGAATACTGGGAAGTCCCTTATAAAATTGGGAAGCCAATCAATGATGCAGCCTTTCAGATCTGTTGCAAGTTCTGCCTGAAAGAAAAGCATTATGGTCACTCACATCGACTGAATGACCTCTATGAGGATTGTAAAGAATTTAGTCCGTTCAAGTTTAACATATTTAAAGAGGATGCAGTGTTGCAAGCCAGCAGTCTTTTCCTCCTATCTCCGCATCACCCTGGCTGCAAGCACCAGTTCCTCATGCAACTGCAAGGAGACGCGTCTAGCAATTGGATGACAGGGTGCGGTTGGAGAGGAGAACTAATCATTGAGTAAATTAAAACATACAATTTGATTGCTATGAAAGAATCAGTTCTTAATGAATCAATGGTTCAAAAGCTGAAAATGAATAGGAAGAACGAGAAGGTGAAGACAAGAAGAGCCAGCCGGTCTGATTCGTTAGTGAAATGAGTTGGGAGTCGCAAGTCATTGGATTCGCAGCTTGCATGCAGTTGGGAAAGGGAAGGGGTGGCCTTGACAGCAATCATTGTGTTATTACTATTTCTATTAATAGATGCTGTCTGCACGTGCATCATGTTGTGATTTGGTACCTGACAATGCCTAGTAGTAGTTTAGAATTCAGTAGTTCACATACCAGTTCACAAATCTTCCGCAAAAATAAAATAAAACTTCCTTTCGTAATTGTGTTAGCTAAAAGAATAGATAAAGACCACACTGAAGCAGCAAAAGCAGAGATAAGAAATACCCGAAAGGGAGAAAGACTCATGAGACTAAAGAATTGTAGTACATAAGAACAAAATGAATGCTTCTTTTGAACCAATCATTTCACTGAACTGATCCAAATGAATTGATTCGTTCAGCTGAATTGTTCTGCTCATTAAGTTCAGTGTTTGCATGTATACGTGTATCTCAATATGTATAAATGTTCTAGGAATTCAATTTATTTTTTTTCAGGGAAGGTAAAAAGAATATCTATCCTATGAAATGCAGGGTGATTTTGAGCAATGGGAACAAACTGCAGGAGACAGTCCCTGAGAGGATAAGGAACAAAAAAGGTATAAGTGACATGTCCGGAAATACATGGGTTCCTCGCTATAGTGCGATACTGTTCCCCATGATGGTGGCGCTCACACTTATCATTAACATGGGGCATTCGCTTCACTGCTGTTGCCGACTCACCCTGGAGTGGACATGTGTAGTATAGTGCAGTGCTGTGGGACAATGGCCCTGTATTCCAATGGGGAACAGGCAGACGTGGTCTTCACATACGGACAGGCAAATGGCAACAGACAGAAAGCAGCGCTGCTATACCGGGAAGTGAATCCCCATCGACAGCAACCACACCATAAAATGTTTGCAACAGTGTTTCACCATTTGTGTGAGACAGGCTCGTTTACGAGAATGGGTAACCATGAAGGGCGGGTGTACCAGGTACGTACATCAGCCTTGGAGGAACACGTGATCAACACTGTGGAAGATGACCCCGGTATCAGCACCAGGCAGGTGGTCTGCCAGCGTTGGGAAAGCCAGACGACTGTGTGGAACATTTTCCACGATTACTGCTACTGAGTTTCAGCAATAGGAAAGATCTCTGGAAACCAGAGAAGGCACCTATTAAAATTTTTAATTACTATATAAAATATTATTGAATTAAAATATGTAACCCATTTTAATTAATAGTAAGGAACATACATATTTACTAATTNACTATATAAAATATTATTGAATTAAAATATGTAACCCATTTTAATTAATAGTAAGGAACATACATATTTACTAATTGAGATGTCTTCCTATAAAAGTACTTATCTTTACAGTAACAAAATATATTAATAACTTCTTATTTGGAAATGATCTTCTTTCTAACCTTCCTTTGAGCAAAGACAGTGATAAAGACCTCGAAGTTCATTTCCCGCAGCATCATCACCTCAATGTTCTTTAGCGCCATGCCCGATAACGTATCTTTTCCCATGGTTGACCGCAAGCAGTTTTTCACATTTGATAGAGTATAAGAGGAGCTTTCTGCTGAACAGTAAGTTATTGGAGCTATATGTAATATTCTGAATGGTATGCTTACATTTGGATACACTTCAACAAAACCCTCCTTATGTACAAATTTCTATAACTTTGTCAGGTTAATTTTTCCTTTATCTTCAGATGCTTGTAACAGTAGATGTTCTCTAATNACTATATAAAATATTATTGAATTAAAATATGTAACCCATTTTAATTAATAGTAAGGAACATACATATTTACTAATTTAGATGTCTTCCTATAAAAGTACTTATCTTTACAGTAACAAAATATATTAATAACTTCTTATTTGGAAATGATCTTCTTTCTAACCTTCCTTTGAGCAAAGACAGTGATAAAGACCTCGAAGTTCATTTCCCGCAGCATCATCACCTCAATGTACTTTAGTGCCATGCCCGATAACGTATCTTTTCCCATGGTTGACCGCAAGCAGTTTTTCACATTTGATGGAGTATAAGAGGAGCTTTCTGCTGAACAGTAAGTTATTGGAGCTATATGTAATATTCTGAATGGTATGCTTACATTTGGATACACTTCAACAAAACCCTCCTTATATACAAATTTCTATAACTTTGTCAGGTTAATTTTTCCTTTATCTTCAGATGCTTGTAACAGTAGATGTTCTCTAATNATACAAATTTCTATAACTTTGTCAGGTTAATTTTTCCTTTATCTTCAGATGCTTGTAACAGTAGATGTTCTCTAATGTGCAAAAACTCTTCTATTATTGATAATTCAAGTTCGTTTCAGTTATGAGAAGTCATATCACACACTCCACATTTGCAGGTCTGCTCTCGGTTCACTAATAATTACATTATATTGTTACATGCCACCATTTTGCGTTATTTCTCTTGCTTTCCCGCTCGAACGTGTGTGGCGAGGTGCTCGAGGGCACACAGCGACATCACTTGTAACACAAGGAGTTCCGGCGTTTTACAAAGGAAAGTCCGCAGCGCGTGCCTGATAAGCCTATCAAGACTCATGCCGTTTCTGTCCTTGGAGATTGAATGACTTTTGTTGTCATTGCAAGAATGTTCTGGTCAATGTTCTCACCTTGCTTAGCACAATTCGAAAAGCAAGGAACCTTCTCGGTCGTGCCGCCGGAAACTATTAAAGTGTGTCTTGCTTCCGAGTTGGCAGTCTACAGTTTGGAGAATTGTGCGGTCTCAAGTGACAGGTGAAGCGACGAGCGTAGATGACAGTGGCCAGCGAGAGTGAAGTTTGCGAACTGCGAGCATCGTACAGTGGGGAGAGATACCAATGTGCAGGACTATTGAACTGGCTGCATGAGTGATAGACATTGGAAATGATGGCAATAGATGATTGAATTTAATATGTGTAAATAAGGTTACCGGATCAGTAGTAGCCAAAAAGAGGACACTGCAATTAACAGCCATAAAAAATTAGGACACTTGCAAGTAAATGACACTAAGAAATACAAAAATTTTAACTTTGTTTGTAATATATATAAATTATTTTATTACTTAAAGCTGTTACCAAACTATTTCTTTGACTCTTCACCAAAAACACACTTTCTTTTTTAGCATTATAAATGTTAACTAAAAAAAACTTTCCCTTGAGACTGATATACAGTCGATAATTGCTGTTCTCGTCTACACATTCCATGTAAATAAATAGCTAAAAAAAAATAGTTTTTTTTTNATATACAGTCGATAATTGCTGTTCTCGTCTACACATTCCATGTAAATAAATAGCTAAAAAAAAATAGTTTTTTTTTTTTGTGTGAGTGAATTGAAGACAAAATAATTGCGTTATTGTTTCCAAAGAGACACTTTTGCACAAAGCTCATTGGCACCTTTCCAAAATATTTGGGGACACCAAATAATAAACCAAAAATTACAACTTGGCTATTNCACCAAATAATAAACCAAAAATTACAACTTGGCTATCTTTTATTGAAAAAGGGGACATGTGGCGCTTTGTATAAAACCCGGCTAGATAGTTTATGAGGCACCTAAAAGAGGACACGTCCGGATAGAAGAGGATGTTTGCTTACCCTATGTGTAAATAATAAATGTGAATTAATTGATTATAATCAATATAAAGATAGTGATACATACTTTAATTGGAATTGAGATACATATTAAATATTGCACTCACTTATAATTACAAGAGTTGTTTGTAGAAATAGGTAAACTATTGTTGTAAATAATTGCTGTGTGTATTTTTGTATTGTAAGTAAATTTAAAATTTTTTAATTTTTTTACTTTTATTATGATCTGCCCTTGAAGTTAGTTCTGCTGCTACAGTCAGGCCTCAGAATGCACTTTATTTTCCTACACTCATCAAATTTGTACATTTCTAGGTTGGTGAAGGAGTCTCAAAATGGTCATAATGCAAAGATCTCTGTATCTCTTAAATTTGCAAGTAAGTTAGACAAAGAGCTATACATGTTAATAATAACTGGCCCTAAATCTATGTATACTGGCTGCAGCATTGAACATGTCCTTTAAAGTTTACTACACTTATTCTGACGTAGTTTTAATGTGACAAAAGTACATTTAAATGTGAAAAAAATATTATATTTTATATAAAAGCATGAATTTGTTAATGAGATGGAGAGATATTTAGACGGTGCATAACAGCTGTCTTGAGTGTCAGTGAGAGTAAAGTGAGGTGCAGGAGAGATGCAATCCAACAGTGGGAGAAACTGGAGAATCCCGAAAAACCCACCAGCCAACGGCAATGTCTACCACGCTTCCCATATGCTAAGATCTAGCACAGTATTGATCCCATCGGGAACTGAACCCGGTTCATCACATAAGTTTTTANATATTATATTTTATATAAAAGCATGAATTTGTTAATGAGATGGAGAGATATTTAGACGGTGCATAACAGCTGTCTTCAGTGTCAGTGAGAGTAAAGTGAGGTGCAGGAGAGATGCAATCCAACAGTGGGAGAAACTGGAGAATCCCGAAAAACCCACCAGCCAACGGCAATGTCTACCATGCTTCCCATATGCTAAGATCTAGCACAGTATTGATCCCATCGGGAACTGAACCCGGTTCATCACATAAGTTTTTANCGCTTCCCATATGCTAAGATCTAGCACAGTATTGATCCCATCGGGAACTGAACCCGGTTCATCACATAAGTTTTTAAAGTACTATTGAAAAACCGTAAGGAAATGTTGAAAACATGTTCAGAAAAGGAAAAGTAAACATGTTCAGAAAAGGAAAAGTCAGTGTAATACATCTTCAGTCTGTGCAGGCTACTTTTCTCCAACTGTGATTACAACCACCAGCTATTTGGACACAGAGTAACTGCCAGTGATACATTTTTGCAAGTAGATGTGTTAAAATAGCCAATACATACTTATGTTTCAATCATCTAATTATTTTCCTTCAAGTAAAATGTTGTTTTAATTAATTTGGCAATTGTCTATTTTACGACAGTAAAGAGGTATTTGTTAGAGCCCAAATAAAGTTCATGTAAGTTCTGTTTACAATCTTAATTTTTTATTACTTTTATTGGTAAAACACTCATTATGTACTAAATTTGTGCTAATTTACTGTCCGGTATATTAGTTACATTTGAAGGTTTGCTTGGTCGCATACAGATACCTAGTAATGGCACAATCATGCTTGTCTCTTGCAGTGTCAGTAAAATCTTTTAGTTTTAAATTGCGAACTCTGATACCTTTACCTGTGTTGCAATAAATAAAACATTTGATAGAACTGAAAACAAACTACTATCATTTGTTTGCTATTAGCAGTGCAAAAATTGAAAACCTGAAATGCAAGGAAGATCAACAAAAAAGTAACATGTGCCATCTAAACCAGTTTTGTACCTTTTTAAAAAGACGCTGGAATTGCAACTTTTTCTTTACTTTTAGCCATAAATTTTGCTTGGGAATAAGTAAATTAACTGTCATCTAGACAAACCATATAAATAAACATCTTTTAGACTTAGGTTTACAAACTAAAGCTTCGTACTTTCCCTGAAGTATTTCATATGTTAGGGATAAATGAGGGTTTTATGTTAGGAAAAGGCATGGTTTCTTAAAAACAGAGTACCCAACAAGNTTTCATATGTTAGGGATAAATGAGGGTTTTATGTTAGGAAAAGGCATGGTTTCTTAAAAACAGAGTACCCAACAAGCCAGAAATTATCACTTCAAGAGAAACAATTATAATGTGGGAGACATTGCTTTTGTTTGAGACTGCTTTGCTTCCCCCCCTCCATCTTAGACTCCTCTTTGTCATCATTTCACAATGAACAATTTCTTGCAAAACAAATGTAGCTAACAATTGCAATTATCTAAACTGTAATATATTCAGCTTTGATTGTTTACATTTCATGAAGTGGGAACCTATGTAACATTTATAGTATTTCACATGTGTTCTCCATGAAATAGAACTTTAACTAAAATGTAAAAAAAAAACCCCCCTTTTAAAAATAAAGGTTCGTTTTTTGTATTTATCACTTTATAGAAAACAATATCATGTGGAAATAATTTAAGAAATTAGGTTTCCATTTGCTGTAAATTACACAGCATAGTAATCAGTTCCTTCTCTTCTTCACAATTTCACATAAATTTATCGAGTCCTTGTGTTTTAAAACTGTGCTAGGCTTAAGGCGACTTCCTAGTAAAATATTGCCTGTAAAATCAATGTACCACACATAACGCACCCTTAGAATAACACTATTGTAACTATGAAATCAATGTTTTGAGTAAACAAACTTTAAAGATTTCAAATTGTCATGAAAAATAAGGTTTCAATATCTCCAGCAAGTTATTTTTGAGCATGTGCATATCTTCACAATGCTTCTGGAGTTAGTACTAATATATGTATGAAATTGAAGTATAACTTTAAAAATTATTAATAAATGTAGTTAAAACACTTTAATTGTTGGTGATTAATGCANGTATGAAATTGAAGTATAACTTTAAAAATTATTAATAAATGTAGTTAAAACACTTTAATTGTTGGTGATTAATGCAAATGAGAAATTACTACAGTGTTGTTATTGATTATTAATGATAGTCTCTTTATAAGGACTACAACTAAATGTACTAACTGTTAACAGATAAACAGCTGTCACAAACACATAGTAGCACATAGAATGATGAAAACAAAGGTCAAGCAATTGGGTTTATTGTAGTTACAACAGTTTATTTGTTGTAAAATAGTGAATTTAAAGAATTAGTGTATGTTTTTAATAATAATAAATTATTAATCAACAGGAATACAAGTGGTACTAACTGTTAACATGTTAAATAGCTGTCACAAAATACTAATCAACATAAGTACAAGTGTAGCTGTCATAAAATACATTGTAGCACATTAAATAATGAAAACAAAGCATAGGTTGCATAACAGAAACAATAACAACAGTAACGTTTCCACCCTTTTTTGCAATAAAAGCCAAGTAATACATATTTCAAAATAATCCTCACAAGAAGTGCATACAAATTACGAAAAACAAAATTTTGTCTCCGAAATGTTTATTTTTGCTGCACTGTTAGTTGAATAATTGTGTTCATGAGTATACCTCAAATCAATTAACCACAAAATCTTGGTAATTATCCAGAGTAGCGGCTTTTCTGTAAAAAAAAAAACTGTAAAGTGGTATATTTTGACTCTACTAATTACGCAGAACACGAATATACTAGGGGCATTCACGTATGACTAATTTCATAATATGTGACCACCTAACCTAACAGAACCTAACCCCACAATGATTGAATCACTATTTTACATTTTTAAACCAACCTAGGATTTTAGGGTTTTAATCTAGCCTAGGATTGTAGGATGTTAATCTAACCTAGGATTGTAGGGTTTTAAACTAACCTAGGATAGTAGGGTTATTAACTAATCTTGGATTTTACGGCTTTAAACTAACGTAGAATTTTAGAATGTTAATCTATCCTAGGATTTTAGGGTTTTAAAGTAACTGACGCGTACCACATTGTTAGTATTAGAAGCGCCGCTGTCACACCCTCGCCATCTTACCCCCCGCTAGGACCCCCCAATAGACGTGAGGCCAGGCCGGACCGGTGGAGGGGGGGCGATCAGGCAGTTAACACGTGCCAAGGCAATGCTGTGTTAAGCTAGCAAATCGCTGACGCACCGAGTAAAACACGTTAGAATATGGACACGTGCCGACGTGAGATACACGAGAAAAGAGCTGACTGTTTGGCAGTATCGNTTTCATGTGTTAGGGATAAATGAGGGTTTTATGTTAGGAAAAGGCATGGTTTCTTAAAAACAGAGTACCCAACAAGTCAGAAATTATCACTTCAAGAGAAACAATTATAATGTGGGAGACATTGCTTTTGTTTGAGACTGTGCTTTGCTTCCCCCCCTCCATCTTAGACTCCTCTTTGTCATCATTTCACAATGAACAATTTCTTGCAAAACAAAATGTAGCTAACAATTGCAATTATCTAAACTGTAATATATTCAGCTTTGATTGTTTACATTTCATGAAGTGGGAGCCTATGTAACATTTATAGTATTTCACATGTGTTCTCCATGAAATAGAACTTTAACTAAAATGTAAAAAAAAAAACCCCCCTTTTAAAAATAAAGGTTCATTTTTTGTATTTATCACTTTATAGAAAACAATATCATGTGGAAATAATTTAAGAAATTAGGTTTCCATTTGCTGTAAATTACACAGCATAGTAATCAGTTCCTTCTCTTCTTCACAATTTCACATAAATTTATCGAGTCCTTGTGTTTTAAAACTGTGCTAGGCTTAAGGCGACTTCCTAGTAAAATATTGCCTGTAAAATCAATGTACCACACATAACGCACCCTCAGAATAACACTATTGTAACTATGAAATCAATGTTTTGAGTAAACAAACTTTAAAGATTTCAAATTGTCATGAAAAATAAGGTTTCAATATCTCCAGCAAGTTATTTTTGAGCATGTGCATATCTTCACAATGCTTCTGGAGTTAGTACTAATATATTTATGAAATTGAAGTATAACTTTAAAAATTATTAATAAATGTAGTTAAAACACTTTAATTGTTGGTGATTAATGCAAATGAGAAATTACTACAGTGTTGTTATTGATTATTAATGATAGTCTCTTTATAAGGACTACAACTAAATGTACTAACTGTTAACAGATAAACAGCTGTCACAAACACATAGTAGCACATAGAATGATGAAAACAAAGTTCAAGCAATTGTGTTTATTGTAGTTACAACAGTTTATTTGTTGTGTTAAGCTAGCAAATCGCCAATGCACCGAGTAAAACACGTTAGAATATGGACACGTGCCGACGTGAGATACACNACCCGTGGAAAAACGCTGACGGAGTTGACACATGGAGGACGCAGAGGGGGAGTTAAGAGGCCTGGCATGAGAAGAAAGAGAGTGAGTTGTTCAGCAATCTCGCCGCGAGGCGGAGGTAGACAGTTGCACCACGCCGAGACGCGAAGTGAGTCAGTCGAGTGAGTCGTGTAGAGCCATCAGTCAAGGCCGGGTAGCGGACCCCGGCAGGATCAGTCAGTGATGTAGAGTCTGTCGTATCACCACGCCGGGATGCGGGGTCAGTGTTGAAAGTCCGCGCCGAGAGGCGGCAGTCAGGTGGGTGCTTGCCAGGAGCACAACGCTGGGACGCGAAGTGAGTTAGTCGTGTAACACCGAGAGCGGGAGTTGAGTGGTGGCCTCAATGAGGGACGCCACGCCGAGAGGAAGTAGACGGCGTCGGTCGGGTGGGGGCTTGCCAGGAGCACCACGCCGGGACATGAAGTGAGTAGTCATGCAATGCAGAGAGCGGGAGTCAAGTGGTGGCCTCAACGAGGGGCGCCACGCTGAGAGAAGAGTCAGGCAGTCGTATTGTGGAATCGTCGAGGAGAGAACCCGGAACAGCTAGTCATGGAGACCCGTCATCGAGGCCGAAGGGTCAGCCCGAAGCAGGAAGCCAGCTAGACTGAACTGAGGGCCCGTAAAGGGCCGTCCAGCTTACCAGACCTCAACCCACCGCCAGAACGCCCAGAACTACAATACAGCTAAGTACCAGTGCCGTCGCTCAAGGGACATTTCCCGACGCCTAGTGTTCCCCTGCGGCGTTGGAAGCAGTAGCACAAGTACTTTAAGCTGCCCTTAAGGCTGCCAACTCGCAGGGCACCGTCTCGGAGTTATGTATATGTGTGTTCTTTTAAACCAAATATATTGTGAACTGAAACACTGAGTGACTACATTATCGTTTACCCTCAGCTGTCAAGGCACCCATAGTATGTGCCTGCTAAAGGTAACTCGTTCCCTACGAACCACTGTGTATACCACAGGTGGCGAGTAGCGTCATAACAGTTGAACACACCGGAAGTCTATGAATCAACTCACCTAGGTAGGTGGCGGGTACAATACCATTGTCTTCGACCCATTCAGCTGCCGTGCATCTTACCTCAATCGACAAAACACCACGATCTACTAAAACATCCAAGTAACACCCGCCACATAGACGAATATTATGTACAGAAGCACTCGTTCTTGGACCCTCTATTCTTGAATCACAAGCCTTCGCGCGGTCAGATTCGGATGTCATAACTCACGCCCGCAACTACACAACCGCACTGTCTCGTGTCTCAAATGCAACTAATGGCATCTCATTTCTCTCGCATGATAGCGTGTTTCTGGCTTTTTCACATATACTGTACAATTCCAGTTCACTGTGATTGTAAATACAAAGGGCTGCTCTTCAAAGCTCTCTTGTTTTTTGTTTTTCAATACAAGAATGCATTGAATCCCTAGCATTCTGTGTGTGTCCTACAGCTCAATATACGTGTGTGATGGTTTTTGCCTTCTGGAATGTCTGGGTGGCAAACAGATATGTTGTAGCTAGGAATTTGTTCTTGTAAAATATAATATCTTTACTGTCGGTAGACTTTATGTACTCATACACACATGATGCAATTTCTTATGCTCCTGTGTTTCCAAATGCCTCATTCCAAAGCTAACAATATCGATTCGTTGATGCATTGTCAAACATTGTAAAATTATAAACGTTTAGCCTCCTCTTGTAGTAAAATACTGATAAATCACTGCATGATGTATGAAGTACTGACTGCAAGTCAAAGTCATGTACTCTTATTTGGTTATTTGGGAGTGCCATTCATTTCCCTTGATATTTGTTTGCTTTTAATGTAGTTCTGATATATACCCTCCAGCTGCACCTTTTCCTCATCAGTGACATTATGATATTGTTCACAAAATACACAATTGTGCTTTTTAGTTGAGAAGAACCCTAAATTAAATTCATTATTGAAGACTAGTGCATGTGTTCCTTAGCATATGGCTCATTTTTTTATGCAACACCTTTCTTTATACAGTCAGTACATTTGAGATATCAATAGGTTTCCATGTTAATAAAGTTTCCATGTCTGAGCATGTAAGTAGTGGCTTTCCATTACAGGGAAGGATTTTATGCGACTCTGAATTCCGTCTAATATAAACTCATCTGTTTTTCTGTTAATCCTGTGCTTGCCACTATTGTCTGGACCTACAATGCCTAGTTGATCAAACTTGTCCCATGCTGTATAAGCATACCTCAGTTACCACAGTTTGAAAAATAATTAAAAATCTACCCACTGACAACAAAACTATGGTGTAATAGATACTACAGTCTTTTTGTTTACAACCAATGGAAAGTCATAAATTTCAAAACTGTAGTATTGTGCATAGCCGCTGTAATATATTTCTTGGAGATACAACTGTTTTACTGTTCGATAGTTTATGAAATTATGATACTGGATGTGGACATACCTCAAAATTCAATTTGTGGGAGTTACGACAGTATTATTCTGGGGTGCGATAATATTTCAAGCAAATAAAACTTATTTACATAACAAAAGTAGGTAGGCCTTGTGTATTTATTGATAGTGAAATTACTAAGAGAATACTTATTTTGTCATAATTTTGCATCATTGATACATATGTTATATGACCTATAATTCCTTTAATTAAATGGGTGTCTATAAGATTATAAAGTCATATAAATCATTTTATTAGTTTGTGTTTTAAGGCTTTGATTGATTACAACTTCTGAAAAACTTAATTGTATTATTATAGTGCAAAAGGAAAAATGTGAGAGACAAGGAAAACCTGGAAAAATCAGGGAATTCAGTTTCATGTTTTGTGTAGCCATCCTGTAATAATATCCTACTGTTACAAATCTAATTTGTGGGAAATTCATTTTCCCAGGAATGTAAATAGCAGTCTTGTAATGGCCTGTTGAAATGCTTCCTCATAGCCAGGCGTAACCTTAAGGTGTTAAATAAATTTTTTACTAGGATTCCCCTTAAGACATGGCTGTATTTTAGTTTCAACACAGTTCAGAATTTGTATTCTGTTTTTACGTATGTGAGATTCTCAAAAAAGTGTTTTTGCTTAGTTACATTGCAGAGTTAGTTGAAGTAAACAGTTGACCAAAAAACTTGTGTATTTTCCACTGTTTTTTTANAGTGTTTTTGCTTAGTTACATTGCAGAGTTAGTTGAAGTAAACAGTTGACCAAAAAACTTGTGTATTTTCCACTGTTAAAAGATATTTTTACAAAACCCATTACCAACCTTATAGGTACATCCAGCCACTACTGCAATTTAACAGCTAAGATTTGTAATTTTGAATTTAGTTTTTGGTATATTACATTGTAAATAAAGATCAAGAATTTGTTCTACATTCTTAGTTAAAGGCAGTCTGTAGTGAAAAGATCTTTAAATCAAAAAACTTGTAGGGTGAAAAGAAAAAAATTTAATGTATATATTAAACTGGCAGTTATATCAAATTTCTTAGAATATAGCATGTATTTGAAATCTCTTAGATTTAAAAACAGTGAAGCTCAAAATGGTGCCCTATTCTCATGAGCGCCGGCAGCAGGGTGCAAGGAGGTGCACTTGTACCCCCCTGTCAGGAAAGAAAATACATAGAAAAAAATTAAATTTTTTTTATTAAGTTACTGTTTGAATAAAAACTGAAGGCGTCTAGGTTGCTGTCCAAATTTGTTCATCACCTTGTCAATAAATTCAGTATCCTCCTCTACTCTTTTCCTGTGAACACTGAGCATGCACAGGCCGCTTAGCCTCGCGTCTCCCATCGTTGAGCGATTCCACGTCTTGACACGTCGTAACGTGCTAAATGTACGTTCAATGCTACATGTTGTTGCTGGAATAGTTAAACCAATTTTGATTGCCTCACATACCGCTGGGTAAAATGGAGTGGCTTGAGCAATTACATCTGCGTATTCAACAACAGATTCATTAAAAACTGCATTATTTGCTTCATTTGTCTTCATCATCTCTTACCATGTGGTAGCCTCGGCAATAAAATTATGTAGAAGACCTCCATAGAGGTTCTGTACATCTTCTGCTATCACTAAAAATGCTGATTTGTCTAATTTTCTCATATTTTCTGGGTGAAGCTGCATAAGCGAAAATGCTTTCTTGTGTGTTGAAGAAAATCGATTTTTTATTGAAGAAATAATACAATCTAAGTATGGGATAAATATAGATATTCT
>NQII01000153.1:534806-556041 GCA_002778355.1 Clitarchus hookeri | reverse complement strand
CTGATTTGTCTAATTTTCTCATATTTTCTGGGTGAAGCTGCATAAGCGAAAATGCTTTCTTGTTTGTTGAAGAAAATCGATTTTTTATTGAAGAAATAATACAATCTAAGTATGGGATAAATATAGATATTCTAAAAAATTCTTCCACATTTTCAGATGGTTGATTTGATCTGTAAGTCAAACAGTCCACTACTCGAGGACGCTTAAATTCAACATCCAGTATTTTGCCAATTTTTTGAGCTTTCTCGAAAATGACTGCAAACTCCATAGAGGCATTATCGCGGTGAGATTGAAGCACATCAGTTAATTTATTTACGTGATCGTGTATTGCCTTTATATTCATATTTACTTCTTGTAATTGATTGCACACGGGTTCAAGTTTGGCAGAATAGGCAGCAATTACTAAAAGTGTCACAATGTATGTTGGAGTAGTTGCAGTTGTGTAGAGCTGATACGCTTTGGTTTTCATTGTAGAGTTTGGCGCGTCCTGCGAAAGTTCTTCTAAAACTTGTACAATAATCAGAAAGTTTTCTGAAAATTTTTTTCATACTTTTGTACTTTGCTGTCCAACGCGTTTCACAAAATAGAGGTATATTTGGAATTTTATTCCGCCGCAACGTACTCTCTCTAAAAAAATTTATAATGTCCTTTGTAGTCCCAGCAGTATTTCTCACTTCACTGACAGTATTCAGGTCATTAATGACAAGATTCAATACATGGCTTGCACAGTGGAAAAATAGGGCTGAAGGATATTTATCATTAATAATTTTCTGAACACCANTATTGCCTTTATATTCATATTTACTTCTTGTAATTGATTGCACACGGGTTCAAGTTTGGCAGAATAGGCAGCAATTACTAAAAGTGTCACAATGTATGTTGGAGTAGTTGCAGTTGTGTAGAGCTGATACGCTTTGGTTTCCATTGTAGAGTTTGGCGCGTCCTGCGAAAGTTCTTCTAAAACTTGTACAATAATCAGAAAGTTTTCTGAAAATTTTCTGATACTTTTGTACTTTGCTGTCCAACGCGTTTCACAAAATAGAGGTATATTTGGAATTTTATTCCGCCGCAACGTACTCTCTCTAAAAAAATGTATAATGTCCTTTGTAGTCCCAGCAGTATTTCTCACTTCACTGACAGTATTCAGGTCATTAATGACAAGATTCAATACATGGCTTGCACAGTGGAAAAATAGGACTGAAGGATATTTATCATTAATAATTTTCTGAACACCACCTATGTGACCTGCCATTGCAGCACACCCGTCGTATCCTTGGCCAACAAGTTTATTTAAATCAAAATTACAATCTTTCAGGAAGCGAATAATAGTTTCCGAAATGGCTTTTGCGTTCAATTCTTTTACCGGTACATATCCGAGGAATTCTTCACAAATTATTGGTTTTTTATCATGTTTATCATAACGTAGATAGCGAACACCAATTGATAATTGCTCTGTGTCACTAATATCAGCAGTCTCATCAGCCAAAACCGAAAAAGCCAAAGCATGTTTCACCTCCTCAATTATTTTGCTTTTCAGAACATCGGAACAAATTTCAATCAATTCGTTTTGAATTTGATGCAATATGTATACAGAATTTTTTGCTCCTGATTCTAAATGATTCTTCAAAATCTCGTCTCCCGAGTCAACCCGAAAATGTAGCAGGTCTGTAAAAACAGAACCCTCGTCCACTTTCCCACAAAGTAGAAGGTCATGTTGCCTGCAAAATAAAATTTTTGATACGATAGATTGAAGTTTTAAACGATTTTCTTTAACTTCCTTGTGATATGTCGTATTTAAAGATTCATGAACACTTAGTTCCCTTCTATCCATGATCTTTTCAAATGTATTTGACGAAGCCAGTGCGTCGCAATGCCACCTACTTGTCGCATGAGACTGTGCAGCTTCATGAAACTTTTGATATTTGAGGTAAGGAGAAACTATAAACTTTCCTTGTAGACCGCGCTGCACTGGAGGCTGAAATAAAACACATATCCTACACAGAGGTCCCTTTGCTACAGCTGAGTAGGCTAACCACGGATATGTTATAAGCCATTCATGTCAGAAAGCTCGTTTAGCATCAAGGTTAACGTCATTTTTAAAATTGTACGTTTTACTAGGGTTCCAAGGGTGTCATAGTAATTTCAAACGTAGATCATCATTGACTTGTTAACAGAGGTCCAAACACAACCCAATATCCAATAATGAATTAGTTGTGCTTCTGCTAGAAAAATCGAGCAATGCATCTGCTTGAAAATCTTTATGCGCAGAGCTGGTACCTTTAAGCAAAAAGGATTCTTATATAATAAATAAAATAATCAATTAACGCATGCAGAAAAAAAAATCAAAAATATTTTATGAAATGATATGATGTATACTTTACCAATTTTTGTGATAACAAATCAATTAACATTTAAGTAGTGATTTTAAAAGTTTTTATTAATTTATAAAGCTTTAAATGTTTTATGTATATTTTTATAACTTCTATACATAATCATTTTAGAGAAAATAATACAAGAGTTTAAATAATGAATGATAAGTTGCAAATTTAGTTGAGACTTTTTTTTACTATGTTTTATGGGCACTGGTTACTATTATTTTTCTTTCAGAGTAGTATAACAAAAATGTGAAGTATTTTCTATTATTATTTTATTGTTTTTGAGTCTTATTTTCCTCTGTATGCGGATAATAAACAATACATTAAATGATTTGGGTGGAAACATCAACACAACATACCTGGACTATCTAGTCTGTCTGTATCCGGCCTGGTTGTCTTAATATGAGGTGAATCACCTTCATCAGAATGATGATTACGTTTTTTTACACAAAAAACGTCTTATGTCACTCATAACTTGAACAAAAATTAATAAGCTACACAAGAAATTACCTAAAAAGGACTATAAATAGAGCCACTGTTTAAGCAGATTTATTACAGACAACTGATTTGCGCACTATCGACAACTACAATTATTAATAGGTATAATTAGAACAGCGTGAACTGACGCGGTCGCAGGCGGGAAATCCCCCTCATCCATCGCGCGGCAGCTGGGATTCCCCGAGCAATAATGCCAACCTTCGACTACAGAGATTAAGTGTGTTTTCGATGAGCAAAATATATTCAGTCAAATACCTGCGCGATTTGAATTTGACATTACATTTATCTACATAATATACATGTATAATTCTATATTTTATATTAGTTAATAGTATAATGTGTAGATGCAGATGCACCTCCCTGAAAGTAATCCTGGTGGCGCCCATGCCTATTCTCATCCTTGAGCTTACTTAGTCTCTATGATTGTCTTTATGATAAAGAAAGCCATGAAGGTTACTTGTAACTATCATTATACATTATGTATTAACGTACCTCGCTGTGGTATGAATTTTGGAATAAAGACTACCTGATTGAGAGAACACTTATATTATAAGATCAAGGAACAACACTACAGAAAGACACGACGACTACCGACTCATGTACAAAGTATGACGGTAGAGTGCAGCACCTCCCCGTAACCAACCAATAGGGAGAGACTTACAGAATTGCGCCACAATACACACTTCAATACCCCCAGTCAATTCTATAAGAGTAATAACTCTGAAATAACTGCATATACTTATCAAGAACATAATATGTAAAAAGCATTACTTAAAAATAACAATAAGAACTTAAGTAGGTATACAGAATAAGAAAAATAGCAGAAATACAAGGTAAAATTTTAGATAAAACCAAGCTTCTGGCAAAAATATTAAAATTTTTGGAAAGGTAAGCCCTTGGTCATCAAATCTGCGACCTATTCACTTGAAGCAACATACTTAATCTTTACAATTCCTTCAGCCACTAGATTCTTTATGAAATGATACTTTACACTCACATGTTTTGACCTTTTGGTCTCTGCAGTGTTGGCCATTTTAATAGCTGACTGATTGTCTTCAAAAAGTAAAATTGGGCCTAACTCCTGACTACACATTCCCTCAATTAGTTGCTTAAGAAAGAGACATTTGGTCAAACAGACTGTCATTGCTACATACTCTGACTCAGATGATGACAGACACACAACCGATTGTTTCTTGGATTTCCATCCTACAACGCAATCATTCAACTTCACAATAAATCCAGAAATGCTTTTACGATCGTTAATATCAGATGCATAATCTGCATCAGCAAATGAGGTTAGTTCTAATTTTGAATTAGTTGAACTCTTGGTAAATTTTAATTTCAAAGTTTTAGTTGTACTCAAGTACCTTAGAACTCTCTTTAGCTCCCTAAAATGTGCATCAGTATAATTGTGTTGAAATTGGCTGAAATATGCCACAGAATAACATAAGTCAGGTCGTGTGCCTAACATAATGTACATGAGACACCCTACTAATTCACGATAAGGAATATGATGGGTTAAATTTTCATTATCTATTGGTAATTGCAGNAGTATAATTGTGTTGAAATTGGCTGAAATATGCCACAGAATAACATAAGTCAGGTCGTGTGCCTAACATAATGTACATGAGACACCCTACTAATTCACGATAAGGAATATGATGGGTTAAATTTTTATTATCTATTGGTAATTGCAGCCCAGCCTGAATTGGAATATTACTACCCTTGCATTCTGTCATATTGAATGATATCAAAACTTTTTCAATTAACATTTGTTGAGAAATAAAAATACTATTATCAGATTTTTCAATATCTATTCCAAGAAATTTGAATTTATCCTTATTCCCATATCTTTCATTTCGAATTTGTCTTGCAAAGAATTTTTTATTCTAGCAATTTCTTTATCATATTTTGAGATTAAAATTAGATCATCAACCCAAATAAGTAAAAACGTTGAATCTTTAATGTATAAACATGAGTCTACTTTACTCCTGATAAACCCTATCTCAATTTTGGTTATATCTAAACATTTGTTCCAAAATTTAGGAGACACTCTCAAACCATACAAACATTTATGCAACAAACAAACAAAATTATTAGGCACATTTTTTAAACCTTTTGGAGGTTCCATATTCACTTTCTCCTCAAGATTACCATTTAAAAATGCAGACTTAACATCCATCACATGGATTTGTAAATCAAATTCAACTGAAAAAACTAGAAGAACTCTGGAGTGTTACCATACGTGCTACAGGAGCATACACATCCTCATCAAATGAAGTTTCTTGTTGAAACCCACACGCAACCAACCTAGCTTTCTTTACATCTATACCATCAACTTTCTTCTGGGTAAACACCCACTTAGAGTCTATAACATTCACATTAGGTGGACATGGTACAAGTTCCCAACCCAAGTCTTGTTCCTTGCTTGGTTCTCTAGTTCTTCGGTAATCGCCTCTTCCCATCCTTCCTTGGCTTCAACTGCTTCCTCAAATGATGTAGGATTCTCCATAGGTAAGGATCCGACTGATAAGGCAACCATCATGTTCATGTCAAAGTCTTCAAACTTCAAAGGCAATCGAGTTTCCCTCTTTGATCTTCTTTGTTCCGATATCGGTTGAGTCACTGGTGATGTTCTCGTGTGATTCCCGTCCCCGTTGGATGATTTGGTTTCTTCAGCTTCATCTTCGCTTGGAGCACCAATTACCTCCTCCTGTATACGTTTTGAAATTTCATTGAATGTGACTGAGCAGGCAGTAACAACTTTTCCAAGCTCTGCATCCCATAAACAATAACCATTGGTAACATACCCTATCATAACAAGAGGCTTACTGCATTCACTTATTTTCCGGTACGATCCTCCTTTGGTATATGTGCATACGCGATAGAACCGAAAACTCACATTTTTTCCAGCTCAACTGGATACCCGTACCATAACTCTGCTGGTCTCTGCTTGTTGGACAATGCAGATGTAGGCAAACAATTAATAATGTACACAGCCATTCGGATAGCTTCACTCCACATTGTTTTGTCAAGGCCCGAGTCCAAAATCAAACATCTTGCCATATTCAATAATGTTCTATTCATCCTTTCACAAATTCCGGACTGCTCTGGATTCCTAGCTATATTTGGCTCGAGCTGAATCCCCTTCTGCTTGCAAAAATCTCTTAACTCAGAGGAACTATACTCACCTCCATTGTCTGATCTAAATCGGGAAATTTTGCACCCGAACTTCGCTGTCACCATGGCTTCATTTTCAACTAATTTGTTGACGTCCCCTTATTTTTCAGCATGTATACACACGTGAAATGAGAATAGTGATCAATAAAAGTCACATAATACCTGCATTCTTCATGACTTAATCGGTGTGATTGGCCCGGCAACATCACTGTTCAGAATTTCCAAAAATCGCGTTGCTTTCTTGTAGTCTGGTATCGGGTTGAATGAAGAGAGAGTCATCTTTCCTCTAAGGCATACATCACACATGGTGTTGGTTCTGCATACTGAAGAATGTCCCATTCTTCGATGAAGTATGTCACTAGTCACAGTCAGATTTGCAGAATGATTCATTTTTGGGTAAAATCTTATGTTATACAAATTTCCAAGTTTCTCACCTTGAGTGTAGGTAACACCATTCTTCCTTATTTTTACTCTCCCACACTCGAAAATCACAGTATATCCTTCATTTTCTATTTTGGGTACAGAAATTAAATTGTACTGCAAGTCACCGCACAATAAAACATCTTTCAATTTGATGGGTTTGTCATCATATGACATTAACAAAGTGCCACACTTTATTGCCTTTAATTTATGATCTTTCTTGGCAACATTTATTAAAACATTCACATCTTCTACATCCGTAAGTAAATGAGCAGCGTCCGACCCAATCAAATGATGTGTGCATGCAGAATCTGCCAAAAACATAACACTACTTCTTTTGTTTACATTAACATTATCATAGCTTACTGATACCATAGCTCCTTCTTTCACTGTTGATAAAAATGCTATTTGTTCTCTATCATCGCCATCATGAACACAAAAACACTTCTTTATGTACCTGTTATCACGACCACCACTGTTTTGATTATTTTTCCCCCAATTCTGGACCGGTCCTCGATTTGGACAGTCAACTTTCTTGTGCCCACGGACTCCGCACGCATTACACTTGAAAGGAAAGTCTGTAGGTGGTTTTGATAGATTTGGTTTGTTGTAGTGCTTAAAATTAGACCATTTACTTCGTCCCCTAGAGCCTGACGCATATAATGCTACACCTTCCTGTGTTCCCGTTTGTCCTTTTTCTCTCAACTGTCACATTTATTCTTGGATCAGTTTATTTTTTACAAACTCGATTGTCACTGCTTCAGATGTTTGCGAAAGACCTGGGCATAGCGATAAGCTGTGATATCACTTCTTCGTCATCGTAGGTAGCACTTGTTGAACGTATCTCTTGCACTTTTCTTACAAAGCTTTCCAAGAAATCGGTGAGACTACCTCTCTTGAATCGCATTTCCCCCAGTTCTCGTTTTAAATCCACTCTTGCTGACAAACCTTGTCTCGCATATGTAGCTTTCAGGGCTGAAAACATATCCCTCGCTGAAGTTTTCGTTTTAATGGCTCCCATCACACTGTTTGTAACAGCTTGAACGATAATGTCCCGCACCTTCAAGTCCATTTTCTTAAAATTATTTTCGGAAGTTTCACTGTTCCTTTTACTTGAAGCTTCCAAGCATTGTTCCCTTTCCGAACGGATTTTCAATCTAAAACTCCCAGTCAGAAAAACCAGTACCGTCAAACTGTTTTAGGCTTGGAGGTACGCTGTTTACCGCCGCCATGCTTGCTACAAGAACGTCCCATTTCATACAAGAAATTCCGGCCTACAGGTTTTCTCTGCCTTAACTAAACAACACTTTTCCAAATTCCATACCTGGGCTATAACCTATTAACATATATACCTTGCTGTGGTATAAATTTAGGAAATAAGACTACCTGATTGAGAGAACACTTATATTATAAGATCAAGGAACTATACTACAGAAAGACACTANCTGATTGAGAGAACACTTATATTATAAGATCAAGGAACTATACTACAGAAAGACACTACGACTACCGATTCATTTACAAAGTATGACGGTAGAGTGCAGCGCCTCCCCGTAACCAACCAATAGGGAGAGACTTGCAGAATTGTGCCACAATATACACTTCAGTATTCTGTAAACCATATCTTTATTGATATCTTTGTGCAAAGATGTACATTTATCAGTGATGCGGGCTGTGTTCTGAAATCAACAATCTGCTTCTTAGAGTATATTTTTCCATTATTACAGTGTGTCTTTTGTCAATTACAGTGAATTTTCAATTATAAATGAAATTTTNGTTAGAGTATATTTTTCCATTATTACAGTGTGTCTTTTGTCAATTACAGTGAATTTTCAATTATAAATGAAATTTTATCTTAATGCATTTCAGAATAGCACTTCTAAAATAAATGTCCTTCTCTCTATGGATACAATATTTGAGATATACCTGGTTCATTTTGAGCATCACAAGATAGCTGCACTAATCCGTGGCTGAGTCCGTTATTGTGTGGTTACAGTAGAGCAAAGTGTTGGAAAATATCACTAACAAAAAATTAAATTAACTTTTTAAATATATTTTAGGTACCATTTTTTGTGTGAAAATATAACAATATAATATTTCTCCTCTCTGTGGGTTATTTTAAAACATATTTTTTCTCTGTAGAGTGTGTATGCTAGAATTTACCTCAAACATCTATCATTTTCTTTCAACTGTTGTTCATAAAGACACCTTGTTGGCCAGTCTTTATATAAAGACAGTTATGAGGTATTTATAAGATGATCATGACAAAATTTTGAGTTACAGAATACCATTTTGTCCTGTAAAGATAGTTATGCGGTAACTGTCTTTACATATAAAGACCGTAAAAAGTTACAAAATTAGGCCCCTGTTTTCCCTCACAAAAAGTAAAATTTCCAAAATGAAGTTATTTTATTCTAAAAATACGTTTATCTGCTAATTTTGTTGGCTTATTTCATTAAAAAAAATTTCATTTTGTCTCTAATATTGCATACATAATGCAATGTTGCTTACACTAATATGCAGGTTTTTACTTGCAGCAGTGATCAGCGTTGGAAGAAGGAAGCACCACCAGCTAACAAATTTAATACACCACACAAGCTGGCTATCAATCTCTTTTCAAATGATGGAAGTTTTCTGGATCAGTTTAAAAAAATATCTGGAGTAAAGGGTATGTATTTCTTTTGAAGCTGCATATACTACAAATATATTTGTTTGTTCCTTGATATATCTTCATGTTTATAAAGGTGGGGATCTTAGAACTTGAGTAAATAGTTTTATTCAGATGGTGATCATTATTTTTGGGTGGAAACATGCTTACAAATCTAATTGTAGTTATACTGTGTATATTTTCCCAAGTTTATGTGTAGATTGTACTCTTAAGTGAAATTTTCTTTTCGTTATGAAAATGACTACAGGAATGTTTTTACAATAATTTTTAAATACAAAAGGAATGGTACAGAATCTGTTTGAGCTGTGGAGAATCTATCTGCATGTAATGAACTGTAAAACTGGCTCTGCGAGATTTCTGTTTCACACCTTTTATTTTTACATTATACAAGGAGACACTCCAGCCACGCGACTGTCCTCTCACATATCTCCCTCACGACTGGTTTTCGCCCTGGTCCCTGGCTTGAGCTCCAGTCGCCCTTGTCCGGTGTCAATAGCACTCAGCTGAAGGCCCAAACTAATCTTTAAAATGATATGTGATCATGCAGCACACCTTTATCGTAATGCCATAGAATTACATTTATATCACTGAATGTTTAGAGTTAGATTGTGAAATGACTGCATGACAGTTCAGTGCCATGCACATAGAAGTAATAAGCCATCTTATGCATTCGTCAGTGTTATACTTAGTGCTCCTGCACTGTAGGTGTCTAACCCAGCCCAGCAGCCACCTCATAACTTCAATCATAAATGCACTGTTGTTGAGAAAGGATGTTATTGAAGTCTCCTTTCAAAATGTAGTTAAAATTCTATGTCTGTTTTGGACTACAGTCACATAACATGGTTTCGATTCAGGGATTTTTTTTACACTGCCATTATAAATTATATTTATTTAATTTGTTCATCAAAAGTATTTTTGTATTAATATGCTGTGTTATTGGCAGTTGTAAGACTTACAAATTCAGATGTTTTTATTCGTGGTCTTCATACATAATTGAAAATGAAAGCTACTGTGGTAGTAATATTATATTAACTTCTATTTAATTGGAAAATTAAACTGAGATAGTTATATCCATAATGTAGCACATATGTAATNATATTATATTATATTAATATTATATTAACTTCTATTTAATTGGAAAATTAAACTGAGATAGTTATATCCATAATGTAGCACATATGTAATATTTATTGGCCACAATTTCTTTGGTTGAGGTAAGTGACTATGCAGAACTGTTATATAAGAATATATTTATTGTTTTGTCATAATTCCCTAGAAAAAATTCGCTAACTGTAATTTTTACAGTAAAAATAGAAATTACCATTTTAAATTATTGTTTCTTTTAGAGTCATGAGTAACGTACACCATCCGATCAAAAGTATCTGGACACCTATGCAAAACTGACCTTTAAGTGCCCTCATATATACTGCCTAGTAGCTGTCTTTAGTATACCTCTAACCCTGCAGCGGAGACTGTCAACTAGATGTAGGAATATCTCTGGGGAAATGGCTGACCATTCTTCCTGCAGCTTTTTAGCAAGTGTAGTATATGATGTAGGTTATTGGGGTCTGGTGCACAATTGCCATTCCAGTTCATCCCATAGGAGGTCGATGGGATTGATGTTGGGGCTCTAGGCTGGCCAGTCTATTTCTAGAACCAAAGGACTATGAACAGACCGTGCCTTATGGCAGGGGGCATTGTCATGCTGAAACACAGTTATCATTTCCGAACTGGTCTTCTACCATAGACAATACACAGACACCAAAATGTCATAACCTTCTGCTTTTAATGTGCCCCATAGTATTACAAGAGGACCAAGTCCCATTCATGAAAACACTCCTACACTATCACCCTACCTCTACCAAATTTCACAGTGGGCACTACACAGTCGAATCACATTGTAATGACCACCTGCTAGTATCTAGAGTAACTGCCCCTTGCAGCAAGGACAGCAGTTAGAGGAGCTGGCAGTGAAGAAGTCAGGTGCTGATAGGGCTCCACATGTATTTGGAGCAATACTGTCTGCAGCGCGTCCTACAACTGTTGAATGGTGCGTGGCGTAGGAGAGAGACGGCGAACACGAAGATCGAGGTGGTCCCTCAGATGTTCAATTGGATTGAGATTGGGGCTGTTTGAAGGCCAGGGAAGAACTTTGAAGTCCTGATCGTGCTCTTCCAGCCATGTGCAGACACTTCTAGTCACATGGCAAGGTGCATTATCGTGCTGGAAGATCCCATCCTCTCGAGGAAAAACAATCATCATGTATAGGTGGACGTTATCGCAGAAGATGGGTTNAACACGAAGATCGAGGTGGTCCCTCAGATGTTCAATTGGATTGAGATTGGGGCTGTTTGAAGGCCAGGGAAGAACTTTGAAGTCCTGATCGTGCTCTTCCAGCCATGTGCAGACACTTCTAGTCACGTGGCAAGGTGCATTATCGTGCTGGAAGATCCCATCCTCTCGAGGAAAAACAATCATCATGTATAGGTGGACGTTATCGCAGAAGATGGGTTCATTACCAAATCGATCAAGAGTGCTTTCCACACGGATGATGGGACCTAGAGAATACCATGAGAACATTCCCCAGACCATAACACTGCCTCCACCGCCTTGTGTTCGTCCAGTAATGGATGCAGGGTGTCTGTTCTCAAACATTTCTCGCCAGACATGCTGACGTCCATCCGTTCTATGCAGCAGAAGATGTGACTCTTAGAAGGCTACCCGTCGCCTGTCGAGCAAATTCCAGTCGTTTTCATTGATGCACCTGTGTTCATTTCATATAAGTTGGTCTGATTCTGACAGTCAGTGAGTGGCAACTTGATGTATATGAAACAACAAAGTGCCATTTACAAAATCCTGTATCAGCTGATGCACGAACGAACAAAAGTTAATATTANATGTATATGAAACAACAAAGTGCCATTTACAAAATCCTGTATCAGCTGATGCACGAACGAACAAAAGTTAATATTATATTGGCTATTCTGAGTGCACTGCAGACGCACATTACACCAGCCGAAAATATGCGATAAGAAAGAGTTCCTAGATTAATTAATACATTTTATTTTACGTGGTCATAAAACAGCNACACCAGCCGAAAATATGTGATAAGAAAGAGTTCCTAGATTAATTACTACATTTTATTTTACGTGGTCATAAAACAGCGGTTTTTAGTATTAGAAACTAAACTTTGTGCTAAAGTAGAAATGTATAGGTGTTCAAAATGAAAGGCACATTAAAACGATCCGTATCCAAATGAAACTCAATTTCAAACCTTTTTCACGTTTTAATCGCCCCTCTCCAACCCCTCTTTCATTACGTGCTTGATATTAATTCCAAAAGTATACAGAAATATTGCATAGTATTGTTAAATTATTTTTCTAATAATTTGACAAAATATATTTCAAATTCGTGTTGTTCCAAGCCAGTAATAGAGAACAGTCAACTTTACAAAGACGCAATCTATTGAGCAAAGTAAGCGGCTCAGACCTCGCTCCGGACATGTTGTGCACGCCATTTATCGGATTTTTTCTGAAGCATTGCCAGATAGAAAATAATAGAAATTGTGTGCGATATATATAAATTTACGAACAGATTTTTATTTTTCGCGAGCTCTGCATAACTTTTAAAGTAACAGATATTTGGTGCACAGTGATTTTGAGTACTAGTAATTTCTATCCAGCAGGTAATTATTCGTCTACATAAATTATACGCCATATTGTTCTTCGAAAATCCATTTCCTTGTTTCTCAAGAANTACCAGATAGAAAATAATAGAAATTGTGTGCGATATATATAAATTTACGAACAGATTTTTATTTTTCGCGAGCTCTGCATAACTTTTAAAGTAACAGATATTTGGTGCACAGTGATTTTGAGTACTAGTAATTTCTATTCAGCAGGTAATTATTCGTCTACATAAATTATACGCCATATTGTTCTTCGAAAATCCATTTCCTTGTTTCTCAAGAAAGTGAGACACGCGTGAATAGTTTTTAAGCAATTCTTACGTTATTCCACGTCACATATTTCCAACTCGAATATATTAGCTATAATGTCCAATGTGTGATAATGGCTACAGCTACCGTTTTGCAAATATAATCCCAAATTCACTATCTCGGACAAATAAAAAAGTTAGCAAATATTAAATTTTTTACAAGGTTTTATATTTTTACTTTTATAACCTACTAATTTTTTTAGTCAGATGTCAGTCTAAAATATCTTAAAATTTGTTTAGCATTACATATTTTTGTAGTTACTAAATTTTAAATTAATTATTTATATTTTTGTCCTTTAACATAACAATTTACTGATTAATGATTTATACACACATTACTATTACTACAATCGCAGCTAGTATTTCTGAGTAGCAATTTTGCCTAAAACGTCCCACGAACAGTACATTGACAAGGGGATCGGCAGATAATGACAGCATGAAAATAAACAACATCGTTGCCATGTGGCCGATCAGCTGATGGGGGAAGGATACGTAATCAGATGTAAACAGTGGTGATACTTTCGCAGACCTGTCAGAATCTGGCCAACTTATATGGGACAGAGTATGGTATAGGTGCAGTCACCCTCCGTCTACACCGGAACTCCATTCGCAGAAGGGTTCTCTGAACTGTTGCAGTAGACACGTGTCTGGATGCCACCTGGTTCATTTGGACAGTGAACTGTTCCACTTTAACCTGTCTGTTGGTTTTCACGTACCATCATAGTCTATGTTCACCTTAGGGAACATCAATGGTGCGTGGAACTCCACAGTTTCCCCAACGGTTATTCCCAATGGTGCCATTCGTCCACTCACGATACACGTATACCACAGAGGCACATGAACTTTTCACAAACGTCACTGTTTCCGAAATGCTGCCCCCTTTGCCTGAAAGACGATGATCATCCCTTTTTGCAACTCTATAAAATCACTTCCCTTACCCATGACAGCAGGAAGCGCAATATGTACAGCCAACCTGTCGGTCACATTATATACCTGCTTCACCAGCCGGCGTCATGGGCCATACGTAATGGGCTACGCTCTGCAGATGGCACTTCTAGCAGGTGGTCATAATAATGTGATTTGTCTGTATACAGGCCAGCATGTAGTGTTCACCTGGCATTTGCCACGCCCAAACTCTCCCATCAGACTGCCACATAGTATAGTGTGATTCATCACTCGAAATCATGAGTCTCGGGTTGTCCACATTTCAGTGGCTGCATTCTTTACACCACCAAATACGGCGCTTTGCATTCACAGGCAAAATTTGCTTTTTTTTGGGAAGGTGCCAGAGCTTTGGACCCCAGTCCTCATAATTCCCGGCTCACAGTCATTGTGTTAACTACATAATTAGTGGCATGGAATTCACGGGTAATGGTATTGCACAGTACATGCAATGTTCCTATACCACATTCAACGATCTGCTGTCCCTGTCGGTTAACAGAAGTATCCTACCCAGTCATGGTTTTGTTGTGGTTGTCCCGTCTCATTTGCACTTCACAATTGCATCTTAGACAGTCGACTTAGGCTGAGAAAGGTGGAAGTAGCCCTAATGGATTGTTTACTGATGTGGCAACCAATAACTACACCACGTTCAAAGTCACTGAACTTCCATGCTCCACCCATTCTGTCAGTATCACGTAGCACTAACCAACGTTGAGCCATCTGCCTCCTTTTAGAGCTGCAGTGGCGGTTATAGTGACATCTTGCCACAAGTTTGCATTTGCAGAGAGGTGTCCAGATACTTTTGATCATATAATGTATGTGGATCTGAGGTAGTTGAGTTTGGGCGGAAAGGATTACAAGCTAACTTGGCACCTATTTGAAAAAAAAAAACATTTATGTTTATTATAAGTATATATTATTTTAACAACCTATTGGCTACAGATTGCATAAATTCAACTATCTTATATCTGATCATGTTTTTGTGTTATGTGTATCATGCTTTACACAGTTCAATATATTTAACCCTTGAATGTCTTATTTCATTCTATTAAACTAGATCTCCAGTTACCAGAACTGTATTGCATTGCTCTTTGGATGTTTTGGAATGCACCATAATTTTTCTGTTTGCTTACAGGCAGACATTTTTCGATGCACTATTAGGTGATGAACTTGGCTTGACATAGGAGTGTAAAGGGTAAAAAAAAAACAGTAGATATACCAAACAACAAATTCAGCTAATAAAAATTATAGTTTCTGAAAGAATGGGGGATGTAATATATGAAATGTATAATCAGTGAAAACCAAGAAGAAATTATAAGGGTCATGAGTGAAAATTGTTAACCATTTGGTTACAGTGGCACTGGGGTGGAAGTGTATGAGAGAATGGTGTGTCAGACCTTGCCACAGTTGTGTAGAAGCAACATGATGTGGGTATGTAATCAAACAGGGATGTACACACAATTTAAGGTCTGACATGTCAAAAGTGTTAATTACCAGAATGAACATGGTGAGTAATTCAGGAAAAACATTACAAAACCTAACAAACGTTATTTTTGGTTATTAGTTTGTGAGATATAATCTTTATTACCTCATAGTTATTATCAGCGTAATACAACAATCAAGTAAATAGAAATGCACAATTATTTGTTGTATTTTCTGAACATAGATAAAGGCCAACCACACTTCTGTTACAAAGGTGCTAAGTGACACACACACTTCTCTTTCAAAGGTGCTAAGTATTGAGTACACTTCCATTTCAGTGGTACTAATTACCACAAGAAAATATTATGACAAGGGCTTTAATAATGTTTTTACTTTGGTTTTTTAACAGAGGAAATGCCATTACCGAATAGTAATAAATAGTTCACACAAACATGTGTTATGTAGGTCTCATTTACTTGTTTAAAGAGTAGGTAACACTGTTGTAAAAAATATTTACTAATTAGATAAAGCTTATAATTCTATGTTAAAATAGCACATTGCAAATCACATGTATACACTTTTAGGTTGGTGTACTTTAGAATATTCTCATAAATAAAGCTTTTTTTTTTCCCAGGTGGAATGTTCTTCACACTGATTCCAGGTTTTTCTCCTTTTCAATTGTCATGTTGATAGTTAATTTTAAGGCTACGCAATGTTGCAGTTGCTACATCAGTAAACAATTTCCCCATTTTAAGAATGGAGACTAGTTTAGTCTACTACTGGATTAAATGTTTCCTTAGTGCATGCAAGTCCTGGGTACGTGCAATCTGCACGTAACCACATCACTTTACATATATAAAGCTTTCATGTGTTTGTTAGTGCATCTGTTGTGGTGTGTATTTAAAAGAAGTTCTTTTTATTGATGTTGATTACTTTGAATAGTTTGGTTGTGTTAGCTGGAATTATAACATTCTTAAGATCCAAAAGAGTGTAGGCTTTCAATGTAGATTTGTGTTTATCTATAACTGCAAAGTCCCTATCACATTCTTGGAAACTATGTCCAGACATAAAAAATTTGTGGTTAATACATTATACAATGAAGAGCCAAAAAAACTGGTACACCTGCCTAATATCGTGTAGGGCCCCGCGAGCACGCAGAAGTTCCGCAAGACGGCGTGGCATGGACTCGACTAATGTCTGAAGGTATGCGAGGCAATTCACACCATGAATTCTGCAGGGCAGTCCACAAATCCATAGGAGTGCGAGGCGGTGGAGATCTCTTCTGAACAGCACGTTGCAAGACATCCCACATATGCTCAATAATGTTAATGTCTGGTGATTTAGGTGGCCAATGGAAGTGTATAAAGTCAGAAGTGTGTTCCTGGAGCCACTCGGTAGCAACTCTCGACGTGTGGGGTGTCGCAGGATATCGCTACATCGGAGATGCTATGTCCCATCTCTCGTGCGCCGACTATAACACCACGTTCAAACTCACTTAAATATTGATAACCTGTCATTGTAGCAACAGTAACCGATCTAGCTGCCAACCGCATCGCATTACTCTGATTGGTTCCTTACCTCTGTTATTTGNACTCCCCTGTTGACATGTAGGGTCCATGGATTCATGAGGATGTCTCCACACGTCTATCCGCACGATACAATTGGAAATGAGACTCGTCAGACCAGGCAACGTGTTTCCAGTCATCAACAGTCCAATGGCGGTGTTGGCGGGCCCAGGCGAGGCGTAAAGCTTTGTATCGTGCAGTCAACAATGGTACACAAGTGGGCCTTCGGCTCCGAAAGTCCATATCAATGATGGTCCGTTGAATAGTTTGAATGCTGAGACTTGTTGATGCCCCAGAATTGAAATCTGCACCAATTTGAGAAAGGGTTGCACGTCTTTCACGTTTAATGATTCTCGTCAGTCTTAGTTTGTCCCGTTCGTTCACAATCTTTTCCAGCCGTAGTGATGTCGAAGATTTGATGTTTTACCTGATTCCCGATATTCACGGTACACTCGTGAAATGGTCCTATGCAAAAATCCAAATTTTATCGCTACCTGGGAGATGCTATGTCCCATCTCTCATGCGTCGACTATAACACCACATTCAAACTCACTTAAATCTTGATAACCTGCCATTGTAGCAGCAGTAACCAATCTAGCAACTTTGCCAGACGCTTGTTTGTCTTATATAGGCGCTGCCGACCGCATCGCGTTACTCTGATTGGTTCCATACCTCTTGTTATTTGCACACGCACGCCTATACCAGTTTTTTTGAATCTGCAGTGTATATCCCCGGGGACATAAAAAACATAAAGAAAGATCATCATTATTTTCTTATTCTGGTCAGTACAGATCTTCTGTATAGCAAAAGTTGAAAACATCCTTCCTCCTGCATAAGGCCTAACTCACACATCGTTCCATGTTACTGGTTGCTCGTTGGAGGATGCTGGCATGTGGTATAAATCCTCTCTTTTAAGTACCCCTATAGGAAGAAGTCTGGTGTTGTCAAATCTGACTATCTTGAGGGCCACAGGTTCTAGGATATTATCCGGTCGTCAAAGCAGCTTGCGATGAATGCTATGGAGGCGTTTACGTATGGCATGTGGTGCCGTCTTGTTGGAAATAACCTTGATGCAGCTCGATATGATCCAGTTGCTCAACAAACTCCATGAAAATCCATCCTTACACAGCAGTGCCTACAGTCTGGTCAAAAAAAATTGTCCCCACTATTCTCTGTGCTGGGATTGTGCACCATACTCCGACTTTAACTAGGTGTATAGGTGCGTCATGAACGACATGTAGAGGTGCGGCAGCCCAATGCGTGAGTTCTGCAAGTTCACATAGCCACATAAATGGAACCATGCTTCATCCGTGAACCATATGATCGACAATATGTCTGGATTTTGCAGTGTCACTCTTTTATTCTTACCTGCTTTCTGCAATGCAAGGACAGCTGTAACCTTCTAGGGCTTTAAGTGAGCACCTTTTGCAGCTATCTGACACAGTGAGTAGGAGTACCTGTTCTCCTGCAACAAACATTTAAATGACTTACGGAGTGACTGCTCCAGTCATGTACAGACATCCGCAGCAACCAAGGGCAGACGAGATAGACAATGTTTGCCTTTTTCACTCACCAGAGATCCAGTTGTTTCCAATTTGCATACCAGTGCCAGTATTGTGTTTCTTTCTGGTGTTTGTGAATACTAAATTCCCTCCGGTATGCCCTTTGGGTTTTCCATAATTGAATTTGTCATCCAGTATTGCTTCACAAGGAAGAGCCGTTGTTGCAATGCATACTTCATTGTCACAGCGACTAGCACATGCTGCCACCAATAAACAACGGAACATCTGTGCCATCTCGTGGCAAGGAATCAAAACTCCCAACTCTCCCACTTAATTTGATGCTAACAACGGGACATTGCATGAATTTTCAGATGAATAAATAAATACAGAAATGTTTTAGTTCTATGTAAATCATACTGTATTTTATTTTCACCACATCTGTAATAACTTCATGCCATAGACACACAAAGGAACCATGTGTNTGTAAATCATACTGTATTTTATTTTCACCACATCTGTAATAACTTCATGCCATAGACACACAAAGGAACCATGTGTCATTCAAATGTATCTGTGGCCACGGTGGTGTAGTAGTTAGGCTACTTGTCTCCCACTTAGGCGAACCAGGTTCGATTCCCGGCAGGGTTGCTCCCAGATTTTTGCATGTGGGAATCATGCCAGACAATTGTACTGGTCGGCAGATTTTCTTGGGGATCTCACGTTTCTCCCGCTCTTTCATTCCAACGCTGCTCCATACACACCTGACTTCACCCTCATCTGCTCTCAAGACCTCGATGTTAAGAACCGCCCAAATCTCTTCACTCACTCAAATGTATCCGGAAATTATAACAGCTCAGTTGGCATCTGTAGAACATTTCTAAATGGGTCAAGGAAGGGATAAAAAGTGCATGTTACAAGTCCATACATAAACTGGTGACCTGGCTTTTGGGCATTTGAGAAACTGCAAAATCTTATTGTAAGGCATTTCAAGTCACGTCCAAATTTCCTGTGGTGCAATTTGAGAGGCTTGTGGGTTGGATAATCATTGTATTAACATTTCAATGTCACATATCTTGTATGTATCTATTCTATCTAGGCTTACAAAAATATATGTTTGGAGAGACCTTATAAAAATGTAATGTGGTATCTTAAGCTCACACCACTTTCAGGGTATCTCCTTAACACGTTCAGCCCCAGCGAGATCCTTGGGACCGCAAGTAGACATGCATGGGGGAGCAGCGCGTGCCCTCGGACCGCGCACCGACCTGCCACTTGAAAATCGGTTATAGTAATTTTTGAATTTTGAATTTCTTTATATAATATATGCGCATTTACTAACGCAGTCCCAAAAATGATNGTTATAGTAATTTTTGAATTTTGAATTTCTTTATATAATATATGCGCATTTACTAACGCAGTCCCAAAAATGATTTTGATGGCTATTTTCCATACTACCTCAATGTTCTCCTCAAACAAGAATTGTAACTTGCCATCTGATCGGAAAGGTCTATAGAATACTTCCCCTTGTTGTAGTCCATGATAGCAGTCTGCTTTTCTACCGAGCCTCTTTTCCGTATCACCGTCTCAGTCTCGGAGGAATGTTTCGTGAAGAGCATCAAGATGTCCCGTTTGTCCTTCCATTTCAGCACTGTAACGCCTTTATTGTTTTCCCTTGCTATAACTTCTCCTTTTTTAAATTTTTTATCAATAACTTCTTTAGGAAGCCCTTTTCTATTTTTCCTAACTGTTCTAGCAAATGAGTTTTTTTCTCAAGGCATTTGTTGGCAAGCTCCAAACTTGTGTAGTAGTTATCTGTGACAATTGTCCTTCCTTCATCCAGCAATCCCTCTGCTAAATTCATCACTACGGAAGTTGGAACTGCCATCTCCTTTTCTCTTTCTTTTCCAGCATATATTTTTAAATTCCAAGTATAGCTCCCACCACAACACAATTTAAAAATTTTGACTCCTTATTTTCTTGCTTTATTTGGAATATACTGTTTTATAATGAGTCTTCCGCGGAATGGTACAAGACTTTTGTCAACGTAAACAACTTCACCAGGAACACAGATTTTCTGGAAATTTTTTATCAAATGTTCTGATAAGTTTCTAATTTTAAAAAGTCTGTCATCTTTCGGGCACAACAAATTATTAGCAAAATGCCATGAACTCAACAGATACTCAAACCGATTTTTGCTCATTGCTTTTCGGCAAATTTCATTTTTAAAAACTCATCTGTTGACCAATAATGGCGCAAAGAAGGAAGCCGCACTATTCCCATGTAAGCAATGAGCCCCAAAAATTTATTCATTTCGCCTACATTGGTTTCTCCATGAAAGGAAGCCATTGATGTGGCTGACGAGCTTGGGGGGTGTTTCTGCAGCATATATATATTAGTCTGGTCTACCATCAATTTTATCAAATCTGCATCTACAAATGCTGACCAACAGTCATAAGGAGTTCCATTCTCGAGTTCAGAAATTAGGTCTTGCGATATTCCATTCANCATCAATTTTATCAAATCTGCATCTACAAATGCTGACCAACAGTCATAAGGAGTTCCATTCTCGAGTTCAGAAATTAAGTCTTGCGATATTCCATTCGGGATTTCAAAATCGAATTTCATCTGCCGTCCTTCCGGATTTGTCCAAACAATATCAAATTTGTC
>NQII01000153.1:519768-534669 GCA_002778355.1 Clitarchus hookeri | reverse complement strand
GCCTACATTGGTTTCTCCATGAAAGGAAGCCATTGGTGTGGCTGACGAGCTTGGGGGGTGTTTCTGCAGCATATATATATTAGTCTGGTCTACCATCAATTTTATCAAATCTGCATCCACAAATGCTGACCAACAGTCATAAGGAGTTCCATTCTCGAGTTCAGAAATTAGGTCTTGCGATATTCCATTCAGGATTTCAACATCAAATTTCATCTGCCGTCCTTCCGGATTTGTCCAAACAATATCAAATTTGTCTCTATCACACACAAATTCATCTGGATTTGGTTCAGCTTCAGTGCTTGGCACTTCGTCACCTCCACTAACCTCAGTTGCTGGAAACTGTAAACTCTCAAGTTCAGCTTGTATTGTTGTTGGAGACGATAAACGACGCCTTTTACGTCTGTCCGTGTTAGCACTACTGGTTGATGCATCAGCAACGTCCGGTTCATTGCATTCACTTCCATCAGAAAATTTAGGATCATCAGATAGATCACTGCCTGCAGACTCACCAGGCGTTGAAAAGAATATAAACTGTAAGATATAGGAGAACCACGCTAATATTTTAATGAAAAAAATACCGCCTACTAAAAAAATATTGTACTTGCATAGATGATGAGAAGCCAGCACCAACTCCACCAGCTTACGTCCTCGAGAAAAACCACTCATACTAATATGTATTTTTATGAAGTAAATATTCACAGACCGTAACAAACCGAAGCCAAGCAATACTGAATGAAAATGGAGGAGGGAGTGGAAAGGAGGCTAGGAAGGGATATTCTAGGAAGAGGAAGGATTAGGGGAGACCGTTATTTTACCTGGCCCGACAGACTACCCCAGGGTCATTGTTCGGGGTATTTTACGGTCAACTGAATTCTAGAAGTAAAGGTATGTAAAACACTTAGTAATACTGCTAAAGCAGTTTATGTATGTTTTCCAATTTGTTTAAGTTTTATTTTTACGAACTGAAAAAAGGTACTTTTTCAGCGGACCAATGCAATCCCAGGGACAAAAAGTAAAAATTTACATGTTAAAATGAATTAAAAATTTTTAAAATGATTTATAGGAATCTAAAAGTAATTATAATAAAAAATATGACAAAAAATTCCAATGGTCCTACCAAACAAATATCAAAAATCTCCTGGGGCTGAACGTGTTGAGCTAAACTATTCCTTGGTAGACTTTGCTTGAGAGTAGTGGCTTATATGTCGAAGTATGGAATTGATGTGTTGTTGTATGTTTGGCAATCTTCTTCACCATACTTTGGAGGTTTGCTGCCATGCCTATTATCAGTATATGTAAGTTCTCCTGATCTAAATTTTGATATCAAATTTCAACTGTTTTTTTTGTACCACAAAAAAGTCCATAAATGTTTGTTGGCACACTTGTAACAGAACGTCTTTCCCATTGGTACATACTGCACTGTACATTGGCAACAACTTTCACCTGGCTAGCTCCTTGCTCGACATCTACTTATGTTTCCTATTCATATCACCCATATTAGTTATCCATGAGTATTTTGATCTTCTTTGTAGTACTTGTGAAAGAATTCATCCTTGACTATCTTCCAACATTGTTGCATTTCATTTGGCAGTGGTGGACCCACTGAAAGTGTGCAATAAAAACTGCCATAATAATATTATTTTCTATTTCCTAATGATAGACAGTATACTAATAACTTATGAATAAATGTGTAAACTATTAATTACATGTTTTATAATTGCTATATTAAAACATGGATTGTTAGTGAGTTTTCATTTAGGTTACGTTACCATAAGCAATATACATCTTGGAATGTGGTGGCTTTCTTGCTGCAACTTTCATTTTCTCTCTAGTTACGTAAAATTGCTCACTATTTTTCTGTATTGTTATAATCACCAACTAGCACTACACAAACTCGTCGTTTCTTGTGACTATGCATTTAGCACCTTTTAACTGCCACAAGCTTTAAACTTGACATGAGCACCATCTTTGGTGAGCTATAGAAACCACCGATAAGGGAAATGGTCGATAGTTTCTTTGTAGGCAGGGGCTGCGGTGGTGTAATCAGAATACTCGTCTCCCATTAAGGTGAACCGGGTTAACCGTGTTCAATTCCTGGTGGATTCACTTCCGGATTTTTGCACGTGGGAATGATGCTAGACGATGCTGCTTTTCGACAGGATTTCTGGGGTGTCTCCCGTTTCCTCTGCCCTTACATTCCCACACTGCTCCGTGCTCACCTCACTTCACCCTCATCGGCTCTCAGACCTCGCTGTTAAGAGACATTCAAACCTATCCACTCCCCCTTTTGTAGGCGTAAAGGCAATGGACACTAGCACCAATCTACTGCAATAACCCATTTACCAGGAAGTGGTGCTTAGTCTTTTGGCTAGTCAGGTCTTTAGTTATGCTTGTAATTTACTATAACATGTATAGACAATTATTGTACTTGATGAGCATAAAGAAATTTGTTAGTTTACCAAAAAAAGATAATCAAGTTGAGCTGATATTCTGGTTTTAATTAAAGTAATAAAATGTTGCATGTTGGAAACATGCAAAATAATGGAAATGAATTTCAGAAATGACATTATTTTCATTAGGGACGACATGGACACACCAATTAGAGTGCTCGTCTCCCACAAAGGCAAACTGGGTTTGATTCTTAGCAGGGTCATTCCCAAATTTTTGCATGTGGGAATCATGCCGGACAATGCCGCTGGTCAGCAGGTTTTTTCAGGGACCTTCCGTTTCCCCGTCCCTCGCATTTTGGCACTGCTCCATGCTCAACTCGTTTCATTCTCATCGACTTACAAGACCCTGATATTAAGAGCTGGCCAAGTGTCTTCACTCCCACTCATTATTTTCTCTTTACTTCATTGTTAATCTTGTAAAGTTGGTTAAGTAACTAAGAAAAAAAAACACTTTCACTAAAAAAACCATAATGACATTGCGTTTCTAGCCTAAAGGAACAAATAACTGCACCAAGTATTATTAAGTTTAGGGGCTTTTCTGTAAAAAAAAAAAAAAAAACCCCCAAAAAGTGGTATATTTCCACTCTACTAATCACGTAAAACACGAGTATACTAGGGGCGTAGCTTTAAAATAAATACAACATATTTTTAAAAATTGAACAAAATTGCAAAATGACTGTTCCAGACAGTTTGTTGACATTTGTGAACGAAACGTCCTAGACCAACAAAAGTTGCATTAACGGGTTCTACACAGCTTACCNAATACAGCGCTGCAGTGTCAGATAAGTAGTTCTACACCAAGTGCGAAGAATCTTCCCCCCCCCACGACGCAAAATCGCCGCGCCAAGTATCACGTAATCTACGTACAGAAAAGGGAGGGAGTTTGTCTCGTGAGTTCATGTACCAGTTAACCTGTTCAAGCAACAATAACACTAGATTATGTGAACTCACAAAGACAGTGTAATTTATTAGTAAATTGGACCTAGAGACAACAGTGTCGACGTATTCCTACGCCCTGTCACTGAGGGCTAGCATCAACTGCTGGCGCCTCACGCCACAGAGCATTTGGCAGGTATCAGAATTATATAGAGAAACTTCTTGTAGATAGTGAAAATTGTGTTCAGTTAGACCCAGAAGAGGTGTAAGATATATTATAAAAAAATATTTTTGTGTAAAGAAATGTTTTGTGTGTTCTTATAAATATGTGGTAGGTTATGTATCGCAAAGACTCCTTATGAAATACAATTATAAATTAGTTGTACATGCCAAAGATTTTACATAACACGGAATTTTAAAAAATTGCAGGTTCTGTAATAAGATTGAGAAAAGGGTTTTCAGTCCTTCTATCATTCTTTTTGGGGTAATTATTAAGTTCAGGGGCTTTTCTGTAAAAAAAAAAACCCACAAAAAAAGTAGTATATTTCCACTCTACTAATCACGTAAAACACGAGTATACTAGGGGCGTAGCTTTAAAATAAATACAACATATTTTAAAAAATTGAACAAAATTGCGAAATGACTGTTCCAAACAGTTTGTTGACATTTGTGAACGAAACGTCCTAGACCAACAAAAGTTGCATTAACGGGTTCTACACAGCTTACCTTGTTCATATTCAAGACGGCGTAATGTTAAAATAAGTAGAACATATTTAAAGAAATCGTGAAATTTGATGTTTACGTCTATTAACGTCTACCGCCATTAATAATGGCTGCGCATTGCATATTTCACGCAATCTAGCGGGCGCATATGTCATCACGGGTCATACGTTAGTATGCCAGTGTGTGGCTACAGGTGCGGGTCGTGATGAGTTAGGTGTTGCTCCGTTCGTGATTTAAAACTAAGAAAGCTAGCAAGATTACGTTTATGCATTATATTAGCCTATTAATGGGTGCTTCTGTGTATATATTCGGCTGTAAACGAGTGTTTCAGTGTGTTATATGCGCGTATGTGGCGTNGAGTGTTTCAGTGTGTTATATGCGCGTATGTGGCGTATTTCATCGAGTCAATTGTGGTTGAATTGGCCGTTGACAGAGGTATGTACCACCCGCCTACATTGGTCAGGAAATTGATATTATTTTGGTGTGTTTTACGGCTCTTTCAAATCCCTAAAATCCTAAATTCGTAGTTAAGTGTGAAACCCAAAAATCCTAACAGGTAGCTTAACGTGCAAATGTAATTATGTTACGTAATTCAAACAAGGTTTTTCCAGACCTTTTTACCCCACAATTTCACATTCTTTCTCAACTAACCTAGGATTATTGGTAGGTAACGCAGAACACGACTATAGTAGCGTCATTAACGTATGACTAATTGTTTAATATGTGCCCACCTAACCTAACAGTACCTAACCCCACGATGGGTGAATCACTACTTTACATTTTTAAACTAACCTAGGATTGCAGTTATTTAAAATAACGTAGGATTATAGGGTTCCCATCTAGTCTGTGATTGTAAGGTGTTGATCGGAGACTTGATTAATATTGTATAATCTTATATTACTTTACAACCTTACAATCCTAGGTTAGTTTACAACCCTACAATCCTAGGTTAGTTTAAAAATGTAAAATAGTGATTCACCCATTGTGGAGTTAGGTTCTGTTCGGTTAGGTGGGCACATATTAAGAAATTAGTCGTACGTTAATGCCCCTAGTATATTTGTGTTCTACGTGATTAGTAGAGTGGAAATATACCACTTTTTGGGGCTTTTTTTCCTACAGAAAAGCCCCTAAACTTAATAATTACCCAAATAACAACTGTCAAAACAAAGGACTAGCAAAAAACTATTTCCAGCTGGCAGCATAAAAACGGTCAAACATCCCGCCTTCCTAAAATGGTCTATTTTAAACAACACTTGCAAGAACGCACAATTTTGTAACGGGTCTCTTCAAGTGTCCCTGTTGCAGTACACAGATTGGCAACCGTGATAATGCCATCATTCCCAGAGTGAAATTCAACCACTGTGCTCAGGGGCATAATAAGCAAGGGTTCTTTATGGCTTCGTCTTGAATGAGAACTGTGCTAAGTTCTTCGTATGTGAGATGTTGTTCACTGATTACATTCTGCAGATGGGACTTGACAATCTTCACTCCAGCTTCCCACAGACCACCGAAGTGCAGTGCACTAGGAGTGTTGAAGTTTGAAGTGCCAGGTGACTCTTAAGGTGCAAGCATGTTGGTAACACTTTCTTGGTATAAAGATGATAATAGGAGTGCATACAGCTCTAACAGATGAGTATAAACTCTCACAAAGTTTGTGCCGCAGTGAACATCTTCCTCTACAACCGGTGAACTGCTTGTAGGCAGCCAAGAAAGTGGGAGTTTAAAGATAAGAGGCCACTTCCAGATGAGTAGCCATGATTGTGAAGTGCACAAGTAGGCCTTGATGCACCTAGCTCCTCTAGTGTGACACATCAATATGGAAAATGGGCTTGCATAATCAACACCAGCTGTATAAAAAGGCTTCACGTGGCAAACTCTTGTTGGCAGGGAGGGCCCCTATCAACAGAGACGAATACACAGGCTTGGCCTGAAAACACTCATGACATGAATGTGACACACATTTCATTACTTGCTTGTCACACAATATCCAAAATCTGGTTCCAAGAATGCCCTGTAATGTTTGAATGTCGGGTGCTTGTTCAAGTTATGTTCATGTTGAATCAGCAAACCGGTGAACCTATGGCACCCAGGAAGCAAGGCTGGATGCTTCTGATCAAATGGAATCCTTAAATGGCGAAGATGCCTATTGCAAGCACTTAGTGTTGAACCTTTAACAGCCACAGCTCAGTTCCTCTGTCAATAGCATTAAGTTGTAGGGAATCAGTCTGTCTAGTGTCATGCCAGTTGTGGACAAAACACTGAATATAGGCATTAGCATGCACCCATTTTGCGTGTGTCTAGGAGTGTTCCTGATAAATCATTTTGAAAAGGCTGAGTTATCCTCTAATGCTATGTGCTGCCACATATCTAGTGAAATAGCTTCATGAATGAGACTAACCCGATTGGCCACTATGGTGGAAACCTTTGGAAGGGGGAACCTGGCAATCCAACTAAGTGTAACATGATTCAGACCATGCCCACATGCCACTGATTCTCAGAACCTGTTCCAGCATGGTTTTCACATATTTGAGCACTTTTGCTAGAAATACAGCTGCACACAGTTCCAAGCAAAGGATTGAATGAGTTTTTAGTGGTGTCACTTTATAATTAGCAAACACTAGACTGATTGATGCTCTACCATCTGGTTTCACAACATGGAGATACAAAGGAATAGCGTACGCTACCTCAGAGCCATTACAGAACCCATTTAGTTCATAAGTGCAGTCCACACGTGAGCTGTACAGGCATGGGATCTGAACACCGGACAACAGTTGAAAGTCATTTTTTAATGTTGTCACTCTTCAAGGACAGGTCTTGAAAGGGTATTATCCCAGCCAACTTTCAATAGCTACAATCACATTTAAATTGTAGTCAGAATGATTACTGGTGCCAACCATAGATCGGAGATACGAGCTATGAGTGATAAAATGGCCCATTTAGTTAGACGACACTCTTGTGGGAATCTGGTATGAAAATTTATTTGTGCTGGGGTTCCAACTGAGACGTAATAACTTTTGTGCACTGCTTGAGTCCACATCAAACTACGTGGAAGCAGGCAGCTGTAAGATATCAATTAGTAGCCATGCCAAGAGCGCTGGATGCTTGCTTATAAAATTGCTAAGCAGAAAGCAGCCCACCTTAAGGGGCATGATGAGTTCTTTCTGACCAGCCTGTGCATCTCCCACAATGGTTGCACCTGACACTACATCAACATACACATCTGAACACAACAAGAGCACAGGCAGAAGGAAACCTGTGCTGTTCATAATCCACTAACTGATGATTGGTGCGGATGGCCAAGTTTGGTGTCTAGGATACACCATAGGTAAGGCCCCCTAAAAGTGGTAAATAAAATTTCCAAATTTCGTCATAAAAAATTGTTAAAAGCGGTACAAAAATTCACTTAAAAACATTAAGGCGGTAAATAAAAACATTAAAGCGGTAAATAAAAACTTTACTGTTCGTCATGAATGTTTAAAAATCCAGCGCAAAAAACTATAAAATAATGGAATTGTCTTTTGTAGGTAGATAAACTGGAAATAATTTGTAAAAAACCAGGATTTTCACATTTCACTTTACTGGCTACTAAAAAATTATATATAAATTCAAATTAAAAATATTATTTGATGATTACATTTAACACAGCACTACAAAATGTAAAATGTACAGTACAGAAAAACATATATATATTTGTACAAACAGAGTTCACTACCGAAACAAGTGCCAAATTGATAAATGCCAATATATGTAGACAAAAAATTAATACTTCTAACTTAAGAACACAAACAATAATTCAACACTAAATTTTTAAAATGAGAACACCAAATCCTATAACAAGAAAATATATATCTTGTTTAGAACAGTGTCAATTTACATGCTAGCACCAAAGTATTTGGCAAGCATTAGCTCAATGTTGTTCGGTTTTAGGCCTGTCCGTAAATCGGTTAAAATGTGTCCATATGCAGAGAAAGCCCGCTCGCTGTCTGCATTTGATGTGGGAATCCCCAGCATGGACACAGTTTGTGACACAAAAGTTGAATGTTGCTCACGTAGACCATGCAAAACATTGAGGACATCAGTAGTTTGCCCTTCTTTCAAAATTCCTGAAACATACTGCTGTAAAGCAAGATAGCCTTGCAGGAATTCTGTCTGCATGAGTGTTTTCAGCAAAGGAAAACTTCCTACAAATGCAAACAATTTTTTATCAACAATGTTTTTTTTTATATTTCTGACACCAAACAATTGGTGGTAATTATTAAGTTTAGGGGCTTTTCTGAAAAACACAAAAAAATTTCAAAATTATGATATATTTCTACTCTACTAATGATGCAGAATACGAATATACTAGGGGCATTAACGTCAGACTAATTTCATAATATGTGCCCACCTAACCCCACAATGGGTGAGTCACTATTTTACATTTTTAAGCTAACCTAGAATTTGTAGGGTTTTACACTAACCTAGGATGTTTGGATTTTACACTAACCTTGGATAGTAGGGTTTTATACTAACCTAGGATGTTTGGGTTTTACACTAAACTGTGAATGTAGGATTGTAGGGATTTAAAGGAACCGTAAAACACACCAAAAGAATGTAAATTGCCTCACCTAGGTAGGGGGCTGGTATAATTCCTCGGACGTTAATAGACGTAAACAAACATATTTCGCAAGTTTTTCAAAATATGTTCTACTTATTTTAACATTACGCCCTCTTAAATATAAACAAGGTAAGCTGTGCAGAACCCATTAATGCAACTTTTGTTGGTCTAGGACGTTTCGTTCAGAAACTTAAACAAACTGGCTATACTGCTCATTTCGCAATTTTGTTCAATTTTTCTAAAATATGTTGTATTTATTTTAAAGCTACGCCCCTAATATATTCGTGTTCTACGTGATTAGTAGAGTAGAAATATATCATAATTTTTTTTTGTGTTTTTCAGAAAAAACCCTAAACTTAATAATTACCGCAGTATTTACACGTCATAGTTTTGTTCCGTTCATCAAATATGAAAAAACCATCAGTTTTAAAATCCCGTTCCCGTTCATGGTATATTAAACAATGTCCGAGTATTAAAATACGTTAACACACGTAACAGGAACCAACGCAAAAACAAATAGTAAAGTAAANTGTGTTTTTCAGAAAAAACCCTAAACTTAATAATTACCGCAGTATTTACACGTCATAGTTTTGTTTCGTTCATCAAATATGAAAAAACCATCAGTTTTAAAATCCCGTTCCCGTTCATGGTATATTAAACAATGTCTGAGTATTAAAATACGTTAACACACGTAACAGGAACCAACGCAAAATGGCTGGTCTTCACAGATGCATTGAAGACAACATGCTATTAAGTGATTGTCCACTTTGGCTAGAGAACATTGTGATTTGAGATATAATATCCATTCCATTCCTTGCTAGGTTGTGCGACAGGTGACATGTGACCAGAAGAGAGGTAATCCTACATGAAGTCGCAGTACTGGTTATGGAGCTCATTGTTTAGTTGGAAACAACATTCTAGATCCTGTAAGCAATTGGGTGAACGTGAACAAGTTCTCCCAGCACAGATACAGCATCACAAAAAGTCTGAGATACAATTGAGCAATTAGATGAGTCTCTAGCACACGTATTCTCATACAATAGTTCACATGCTACATCGTTAGGAAATTTATACAACTTGAGGGAATCTCCTCCAATTCCCAGAACTGCTTTGCTACAGTTGGCAGTAACAGTTGCCTGGACCCGACCATGTAGGGTTGTCAGCATTTGTTCATCAGGCCGGACTTCCAATGCTGAATCCTCACTCACAAGCTCAGGAGATTAATGCTGGGAGTATTCTGTTGGCTCTGGAGCAGTATCAAAATGTAATAGTGTCTGGTGGTGACCAAGAAGATTTATATATACAGAATGCAGTATGATGTCCAGCATGAAGACAGTTTATGCTTATCTCATTATGATTAATTATATCAAATTGTTCTTTAGCTGATTTGCAAACACCATACACTGGAACAATCCATGCGCCTTCCTACACACAAAGCACACAGGTAACTGACAGTGCTGTTAGCAAACATTGAAGAGAGGCTTGCCTTCACCATATTGCCTGTACCAGGTGACAAAAACATATTGCCGCTGTCAGCTTAGGAATAATATGTTCAAGGTCCAAGCACCGGATTTAACTCTCAAAAAATCAGGTGGAAGTCTTCAAGCTAGGGAGTTTGTATTTCCCATTGCTTCTGCAAGGCAGCATCGAGCTTCCTCTCAAGAATGTGGATGAGCAAGTGGTCCTACTGCTTTACCAGCAACTCCAACACTCCCAGATCACCAGTGTTTTCTGCAATGTTTGACAAAAAGGCTCACACAGATGTGGGGTAGTTCAAGTGGACGTCTGATGATGCCAGAAGCGCATCTATATGATGACCTCTTGTGTGTGAAAAATCCTGTGTCTCTGATAGTTTCAGACATCCAAAAACCACTTTTTCATCATCAGATGTTGGTTGTAACATCTTTCTAATATCTTCTGTACTGTTTTGAAGTTCGTCTCTTGTCAGTGTCAGTGACTAAATCAGTGTTGCAAGTTCACTCCCGTGCACAAATTTGAGGTAGGACAGTCGTTCAACAATCATGAGTTGCTCATTATCCACTACTAACACTGTGAACAAGTTGAAAAAGCTGACCCATTTGCACACTTTGCCAGAAAAGGTGGCAGCTTTCTTGGTGGTAGCGCAACACTGTTTGAATTATTGTTATTGACTTATGTATTCACTTGTTTATGGGGTGATTTGGCAATCCTATCATGCACCGGCATAACCAAGAAATATGCATAGTCAAACTCATTCAACTTTTCCCTATGAACATCTACGTCAATGTCTTTATAACTAATTGCCAGCAATTCAAACTGAAGATGGTCTCTTTTATAGCTTTCATGTGTTTGTAAGTGCATCTGCTGTGGTGTGTATTTAAAAGAAGTTCTTTCCATTGATGTTGATTACTTTGAATAGTTTGGTTGTGTTAGCTGTTAGTGGTCGCCATTAAATTCAACAAAAAAAGTATGCTAGAATTATATTACAAGTGTTGTAATGTTGCCCTTAAAATGTAAGCCCAGTATGAAAAAATGTGGAAACTGGTTAAAAACTGCGGCAGAGGTCATATGGCCATCGCTGGAACATAATGAGAGCAAATGATAAAGGGACGGGGATACACTAAAGGATCGTGCACACTATGCCATTGTGAACCAGCACGGAACAGCAAACCTTCATGTCTTTCCACACTACACCAGTAGTGACCAGCAACAGCTGAACATAATTGGTCTAGCTGCACATGCAACAGAACTTGTGATAGCAAGTGTTCTGTGTGAAGATGAAGACTATGACGATGAAGAATAAAGAGAAAAGCAAAGTTCATGGATGAATCTGATCAAGAGATAAAGACAAACTCTGAGAGTGTGTCACCTGTTTTTAGAACTTGAAAGAGATAGCACAATATTTTTTCAGTATTTTAAAATGCCAAGATTTAAATTTTGTGAACTACTGGATATAATTTGTATTGAACTGACTTTTGCAAACAAAATTTTGCAGTGCAACTACACCCGAAGAGAGGTTGTTAGTTTGCTTAAGGTAATTGAAATGAGTATTTGCATATTCAATTTTATTTCATTAAATCTTACGTGTTAATCGGCAGCTTTGGATTTTTTATCGAAACTATTTGTCTGTAATATTTGTTATGTAGCCCATTTATACACAGAATAATATCATAACAGAATATAACCGCAGTTAAACAATAATTACATTTTAAACAATCTTACTTGTTATCTAATATCTCAAAATTACCACTTTCACCTTTTTGAATGTCTGACGGCCGCACCACCCCATCTAAGATAATTATAGCTTTTCATATGACAGCCACAAATTTTTAGCGTACTTTCTGAAGGAAGGATAGGCTTATGAGATCATTTTCCGGTTTGTGTGTCCCCTAAATACTTTTGAACGTATACACAGAATTTCACCAAACTCTGTACACATAGTACTAAGCAAGAACATCCGACTTTTATTGTTTTCAAACACCTCTGGTGCTTATTTTCAGAATGGTGGCAATTATAAAATTTTTGGTGGTGTCATATTTCAGGAACCATTTAACCAATTTAAACCAAATTTTGTAAGTTGATAGTGCATCATTTAAGCATTGAATTTAAAGATGGATCCATGGTTGGCCCACAATTTTGGATGATAACACTACATATCTACTCAACCAGTTCTCACCAAATTTGGCATATAAGTAATACAATGGTAAGCATATGCAATTTAAATGTATAATGCACAGGTTTTCAAAATGGTTGCCATACAAATATTTTGTGTTTATTTGTTATATCTACCATATTGCTTGTTAATTTCAACCAAACTTTGTATGCTGAAAGTGTCTATTACAAGCATCATATAAGCCAACCAATTGCCACTTTTGTCTCAATTCGTAAGACAACACCACGTGAAAAAATAAACTGTTTGTCATATCTCTGGAAACAATTTTGGTGAATTGCATAGTTCAGTATGTGTATATGTTTGGTGGGAGCCTACGAATATTGGACTGATTTACTTCCTCAGCCTACTACCACAAAACTAGTTCGTTTGTCACTACAGTAGGGACAAAATGTGCAATCTGTGCTTGAATGGGGCACACGAGCCACAATTGTTAAGTTCCTTTACCTATGCAAGAGCACCAGTATTTCAGATAAGTCTGCATATTTCGTTCCGTTCATCTTCTACAATAAGTTGTATTTTGCTTTAAGGGATACTGTGGTGACACATTTTGAGGTACATTAAGGCTTTATAAATAACATTGGGTGATAAATCATGATATTTTTAGGCTCAAATTTTTGAGACTTGTGCAGGCAGTCATAAATCTGGAAGATTGTACAGTATCTTTTGGTTTATTGCCTGATATAATAATTGGATTGCATCTCACCTTCATTATTGCATCAGCAAATGCTATTGTGAAAACTGAACGTATTTTATTATCAGAAGCAGCTGACCGCTTATTAGTATTGTGTAATGAATTTAGTGATATATGCACAATAGGGAAGTGTGACAGTTTTCTATTTAAATTCACCAACGATATTCCAGTGCTTGTCTTCAAAATTAAATTAATTACACAAAATTATTCAGAAATTACCTAACCAGGGTGTCCAGCAAACAAGAGTAACATAAATTCCCTGATTTTCCAGGTTTACACGGTTGCAAGACATCCTGTTGATATTGGTGTTATCACTCAACTGGAATTTTGTTTAAGGGAAAAGGTTCAGGATCATGGTGAATCACATTTTGGTTAGTCCAAATATTCAAAAAGATTCTTTTTCACTGTCAATGATAGGTTGAACCCTCCAGTATTTGGGCACAATGTAGGTGTATTCTGTGATATACCTTAATAATAGTTTCCACCAATGCTTCATCAGTAATAATTTATGTGAATTCCAATGGGAGCTAATTTTGGCCCAGGCACTGTCCAGTATGTTGGCTATTGTGTAGTCAGATTATAAACATAAATTTGTGGTCAACTAGGTAGATGACATAATCATCTACAGTGAAGATTTTGAGTTCCACATCACATTTACATCAGGTGCTGACATATATGCAAAAAGTGGGTCTTCCTGTAAATTTGGAAAAAGTTAACCCTCACATTTAAGGAAGTAAAATTTTCAGGTTAAGTGTTGAGTGGGAGGATAGAGTATCACCCTCAAATGATATAAAAACCATCAAAAACCATTTGATATTTCAATAACTATTCCAGGAAGATAGGCCTCTCAATTCCTAAAATCCTTTAAGACATTTCAGTTCTTTCAGCAAATTACCAATATACGTTCTGCCTTTTGAATTTCCCCCGACTCAGAAATATCAGCATTTTTTAATGTTATATCAAGGTTCCACTCAGAAGTTTGCAGTTTTTTTAACATTGGTTTCAGCAGAAACTAGCTTGGTCATCATGAATTTTTTCTATTAACAGGGGCACTAAAGCATTCCATACTCAGAATTCCACCTTGTGGGAACATCTTGAACAACTTCAAGAACTTGTTGTTTGAAGGCCTTTTGAATCATTTGCAATCCACTCCATGNATGAATTTTTTCTATTAACAGGGGCACTAAAGCATTCCATACTCAGAATTCCATCTTGTGGGAACATCTTGAACAACTTCAAGAACTTGTTGTTTGAAGGCCTTTTGAATCATTTGCAATCCACTCCATGCTTGGCTGCTATGTAAATGAAGTCCCACAATAAGTGCTTTCTTTAGGGACTGCCTAGTAAATTACGGGATCATCGAAAAAGAATGGTACAAATACAAAAAATCACAGCTTCAAAACTATTTGACAGATTTAATTGGTTATTGCACAAAAATATACAGGAAGAATTAGAATTTTTGCCTACCCTAAAATATATGTGTGTACACTCCGTTTGTAGTTCTGCATATGTCCAGACAATATTCTACCTCCATTCACATATTCAGAAGCACTGTTGGTGATACAATCTCAATGGCAGCAGTGATTCTCTGATACAAATGCTCCAAATCTCTGTTATTCACAGTGTAGACAATGCTCACATATCCCGAGAAGAAAAAGTCTATAGTGGTAAGGTGAGACCTTTTAGGAGGCCAAGGGATAGTGCCATGTCTGCCGATCCAACTGTTCGGAAATCTCATATGCAAGGAAGACACTGTGCATGGTCAGGCTCCAATGTAGGGGTGCTCCATCTTGCTGGTAGATTACATGGATTCCATTTTGTCTTTCAATATCCTCAGTCTGAAGGAACACATACAACTCTAGCTTGTCCAAATAAATGTTGCCTGTAATTGTTTTTTTTTTTTTTTTTTATT
>NQII01000153.1:480744-517755 GCA_002778355.1 Clitarchus hookeri | reverse complement strand
CCCCAAAGATTATTTTAGAATAGTAGGAACCACCTTGTAATTACTTAGGTTATTATAAATTTATTTCCTGAACTGTTATTGAATATAAGATTGTTTATTTGAATTATTTTGATCTCGGTAATTTCTACGCAGCACAGATAAGTGTGTTACCAGTGTACTTGATATTATGATAGCTGCATAGCACAATAGCTTTAATTTTCAGTATGTAAGGAGAGTTTATTTTTATTGATTTGTGATAACAATGGATATCTTTTTTCTGTTNATAGCTTTAATTTTCAGTATGTAAGGAGAGTTTATTTTTATTGATTTGTGATAACAATGGATATCTTTTTTCTGTTTTTTCTCCATTTCCATGCTTATTGTTAGCAAAGCAGGAATTTTGGTAAGGGACTCTGGGACCTTTGCTATCTGCAATAGGACATCATTACAACATCCCNTGTTAGCAAAGCAGGAATTTTGGTAAGGGACTCTGGGACCTTTGCTATCTGCAATAGGACATCATTACAACATCCCTTAATTTTTATTTATTTTCGCTGCACAAATGTAATATTTTTGTTAGGTAATGGTCCTTTGACAGTTAAGATGGTGGTAGGAGGTGTGGGATAAGTGAGAAGAGGTCCCAACACCCTTAAAATATATATTTCAGTGAAGTCTCAAGACCTTTCAGCAGGCCATTTGGGTAGTTCCAATGGGTTTGACACGCTACTGTCTGTGTCATGAAGTGTAAAATAGTAATTCATTTTCATTTTATAAATNACTATTTCCTCTCTTTGTGCTGGCAACCTAACGGCATAACTGTATCCGCGCTCGCCGCTGTTTGTAATGTTATATGCATGTGGCTAACGGCTAGGGTGATTTTTCAAAGGTTCTTTTCAAAAGTATCGAAGATACCGTGAATGGATTATAGTGGGGTGGGACAGCTGAAAATTATACCAAAACATTTCACATCTGGCAACCAATGCGCCACTTTGGATTCTGATAGTACATGGATAGATAAGTGTAAAAAGCCCGGGACACAAATTTTCCAGGCCCTCTAGCGGCGTTGATGATGTAATCAATATGGCCGCCAAAGTTTTGTGACGCACTTCTACATTTCTGTATATAACTCGGGTTAATATTTTGATATTAACCTATATTGTTAGTGATTATTAATCCGGAGAAAACGCGCTTTCCAACGGTATATTTGACATCATTGTTTAGGTTCATAATACCACAAATATTTATAACTTTATTTAAAAAAAAATTTTTATTTTTTCAAAACATTTTGCTAAATAATTTGGAATCCGTTGCATGCAGCTGAAAATGTGTAGTATACTTACTAATTGTGTGTTTCTTTTTTTAGCAGACATCGTGTGAGGAACTTGACTATGTAAGGAAGATANGGAACTTGACCATGTAAAGAAGATATTGCTTTCGTCTACCTCATAGAAAGACAGAAATTACCCAATCATGTCAATGAAGAGGAAGCATGAATTAGTTGATGCTAATGCTACGACTAACCCAGTGGTGGATCCGTTTGTATGGGACCTGTGTTTGTTATGCTAGAAGAAATTCAAAAGAGCGCTTAATCATTCTGAAGTATGAAGGTTATTTAACAATGGCAAAGAATCTTGCAATTTTTGCTGAACATGGTGAGCTTCCAAGTGCTATAAGAAATTTGGATCAGTTGGACGATGGAAGTGGTCTTTCACAAACACTAGTAGCCCATGCAGCAAAATATCACAAATCTTGCAAGAACAAATATGACAGTCAAAAGGCAGAAAGACTATCTGGCGAAAAGAAACAGAAAGGACGTCCCCATTGCTCAGACCAAACTCCATCTACATCACAATTCACAAGATATGTTCAGATGTGAAAAAGGTGTGTGTGTTTTGTGATGAAGGAGAAGGTAGAGACAAACTTGTGACTGCATCCACATTGGGTATTGGTCCTACAATTCATGATCATACTGTACAATTACAAGATGAAAAACTGTTGAAGAAGTTATCGTCAACAGATTTAGTAGCATTAGAAGCCAAATATCACAAACTATGCTATACTCGCTTTCTAACACATGCAAGAGCTGCTAAACGTTCTCGAAGATAAGATTACCAAAATCCTGAAGAAGTTGTTTATGGTGCAGTTATAACGGAATTGGTTAAATACATGCAGGATGTGTACTCCTCTAGCAGTACTTCTCCAGTGTTTAAACTTTATTATCTTACAAAATTAGTATCTCAGCGCATGATGGACCTGGGAATACAAACTGACGAAAAGAATATAAATAGAACACGTCTTAAGGAACAACTATTAGCATTTATACCTGGTCTGAAAGCAGATAAGTCGTGACGTGAAATTATTTTCAGTTTCGAAGGGGATGTTGGCGATGCCATTCGCGATGCCTGTGCATTTAATGACTTTAGTGATGGTATGTGTCTGGGACGGGCAGTAGGTATATTACGAAGACAACTCTTTCAAGATTTTCCTGAATTTGAAGAATCCTTTAATAATGCATTTACATGCTTCAAAATCTGTACCTGCAGTTCTTTTACATTTTCTACATATGTTATTAGAGGGTCCCAATATTGACTCGGGCATCTCATCAGAAATACCTGAACATAATGCAGGATTTTCAATTGCCCAACTTATTAGATATAACAGCATTAAGCATAAGAGAAAAGAAAATGTTCAGAGTGTACATCACTCTCTGGAGAGAGAAACACTACTCCCACTATATGTAGGTCTCATGATTCACGCTGTCAGTAATAAGAAAAATATTATAGATAAAATGTGTTGTCTGGGTCTGAGTGTTCCATATAATCGAGTGCAAGAAGTATCAGCAACAGTTACAAATGTGTTGTGTAAACAATATATGGAGGATGATGTTTACCCGCCAAAGTTGTGTCCCACTGTGTTTGTAACATCAGCAATAGACAACATTGATCACAATCAATCTTCTTCTACTGCCGTTACTTCTTTCCATGGTTCAAGTGTTACGATTATTCAGCATCCTCACACTGAAGCAATTATGGAGATTGACGATGACAGCATTCGTATCCAGCAGTGGAACAAACAAATTGTCAATGGCCTCCCTGAATATTACACTACTCTTCCTGCAACTGGCAAAGTCACAAGTGACCCACCTTTGCCAACTGTCAATCCACAGTACACTCACCATGATCCTGCCTTCACCCCTAGGAAAATTTTAAATCCTTGGCTTAACTCTGTTTTGGAGAGATTGCGTATTGAAGACAAACAAGGAATAGAGCATGTGCCTAGAGTATCGTTTGCTGCTTTTCATGCACAAAATGAACCTGGTGTTAGAAAAATAAAGTGTAATGCGTCATTGCTTCCACTTCTACATGATGAAATTGCGACGCCAGCAATGGTACGTCATATGATGCATATCATAGTAATGGCTACAGCAAAATGACATGGAAATCAAACACCCGTGATTACATGTGACCAACCAGTATATGCTATTGGGAAGCAACTGCAATGGAAATTTCCTAACAAGTATGGCGAGGATCGCATCATACTAATGATGGGTTGCCTTCACATAGAAATGATGGTTATTAATTTACTTGACAAATGGTTAACTGGCAGTGGATGGACTGAATTAGTAACAACCACTGGCATTGCAAGTTCTGGTGTTGCAGAATCCTGCCTAACATCGTCGCATGTAAAAAGATCTCGGTATGCACATTAAGTTACTTTAACTGCTTTGCATTGTCTATAGGTAAAAGCATTCAACAAAGTATGTGAAACAAATTCCAGAATCAGTGGGGAAGGCATTGAGCTGTGGATTTTATCGAAAACATCTGAATGCCCTCAGTTTCAATATTGGAACATAGTCATCAAACTGGAGTCCCTTCTAGTACAACTTGTATTGAGTATTCGTACATCTAACTTTACAATGTACGTAGATACTTTGGCTCAGTTATGTCCGTGGACATTTGTGTTGGACGCAGTCCACTATTCTCGTTGGTTACCAGTATTCGTGCGCACTCTACAGGACCTTCCAGAAAAACATCCAGATATACATGCTGAATTTCTTCGTGGCAACTTTATGAGTAGCAAAACTGCTACACAGTTTTCTGCAATATCTGACAATCAGCTTCATGAACACAATAACAAAGTTATAAAGGGTGACGGTGCTGCTATTGGAATCCTTGATAGTGAAAATGCTCTGCTTAAGTGGATGGTAGCAGGCCTTAGGATCTGTTGTTTAATTGAGGAATTTGAAGAGAGATCAAATTTAAAAGATGACAAAAACGTGGGTGCAAAGCATCATGAAGATAACAATGCACATGAGAAAATGTTCTTTGCTCATGCCAAAGAAATAATTAACGTCTTAACCAAACAAGGAAATCCATTTGAAGAAACCGATTTAGTGTCAATAGAGAGCTCCAAAATAATTCCAAGTTTCGAAGCTGTCAAGTGTGTTACGGAAGCATTTACTGTAGGACTAAAACAGTATGATGATTATGTCGTGTCCTGTCTCGATCAAGTTCAAAATTCAATTCATGAAATTATTCCTCGAACCAATATCCACATCTTCAAGACTATAACAAGAAAAACAGATAAGGCAAAGTCCAAGATTGCTTACTTGCGTAAAGACTCCAACTTATTCTGCAGATTGTATGTTGCATCTGAAGCACGGGATGGCAACATTGATGATTTCTTTTCGCATGAAAACCAAATGTACCCACCCTCTATTTCAGATGATGGAAAACTCCGAAAACCAACCAAGAAGTCTGATATTATTGACTGCATTGAAACAAAATATGACATTCGCTTTAATCACAGCCAACCGAATGTAACAGCTAAAATATTCAATGGAGCCGCTGTAATACACATGCTTAATCCTAGTATTGCGACAACATTTTCCGAATACTATGAACATGTTTTCAAACCATATTTCATTAATCAACTAAAGAACAGTTCACGACTAGATATTGTATTCAACAGATATATTAGTAACAGTTTGAAGGCATATACCCGAGAAACAAGAGGAAGTTGCACAAGTATTAAAGTCTCATACTCAACTGCAATTCCAAAAAAATTTCAGCAATTTCTATGTGTCAACGAAAACAAGACCCAATTGTTCCAGTTGCTAGCTAAGAAAATGGTGGGAGACGAGTATCCAGGAAAACATGTTGTCTGTACTTATGATGACAGAGTCCTCACGTCAAGATCTATGGATGTATCAAGCATTTCTCCCGTCTCACAGGAAGAAGCAGATGGCCGCCTACTTCTCCATGTTAAGCATGCAGTAGAAAGTGGACATACTCGCATCTTAATACGGACTATGGACTCAGATGTAGTTGTTATTTAAATATCACTGTTCCCACAAATACAAGATATTGATGAACTATGGATTGAATACGGTTGTGGCAAATACAGGAAATTCATTCCAATTCATGAGATCTGTGCCAAACTTTCCCCGGAAATTTGCAGAAATTTGTTGGCTTTTCATTCTGTAACTGGTTGCGACACAGTTTCCACATTTTGTGGCATTGGCAAGAAGACAGCTTGGAAGGTCTGGATGTTATTTCGTGAAATTTATTGTGTATGGCATTAGCTCTGTACAGGCACCTCTGATATTGATGATGAATGTCATGATCTGTTACAGTGATTTGTTATACTACTTTACGATCAAGCATCAGATCTTCAGAGCATCAATAACTGCAGACGAGTGTTATTTACAAGAAAGAATCGAGCCATCAAAAACATACCTCCTACAGCAGATGCTTTGACTCAACACATCAAACGAGCTACTCTCCAAGCAAGAATTTGGAACAACAGCCTCGTTGCACATTGCACAATACCTTCGCCAACCAAGTGGGGATGGATAGTAACTTCAGGAGGATCATACCAACCTGTGTGGACAACACTTCCAGAAATGTCAAAACACTGTGAACAACTTACCTCCTGTACTTGCCGCAAGCGATGCACATCTTGTAAATGTGTTAAAATGGGAATACGATGTACGAAACTTTGTGTATGTGAAGGGCAGTGCTCCGACAGTGATCGGTAATGACAAGTGAATTTACATAAATCATTTGGATATTATTGCATATGACAGCAAGATATTATGTTATTTAGATATTATGGCTGACATTAGTGTATTTGACAATCTATAGGATATGATAAAATTTGGATATTATATTAGATTGGAATAATATTGTATTGTACATGCTTTTGTTTCTCATTCTTGTACCTATAAATGTTTGAAACTTATCTTACAGTTATGCCTTAAGTGTGCCTCATGTCACTGATTTTAAAACGGAAATAAAAGTTTCATGGCCCAAATAAAAATTGAATTTATGATATAAGTAACAATATAGGTTATATACAGAAATGTAGAAGTGTGTCGCAAAACTTTGGTGGCCATATTGATTATGTCATCAACGCTGCTAGAGGGCCAGGAAAATTTGTGTCACTGGCTTTTTAGGCTTATCTATCCATGTACTATCTGAATCCAAAGTGGCGCATTGGTTGCCAGATGTGAAGTTTTTTTCAGCTATCCCACCCCACTAATACTCAGAGGCCAAGATTTACTCACCTCTACCAAACTTTTAAATAAATTATTAACTGTAGCAGAAATGAAGATTTAATTAAGCATGAATTATCGAGCTAGTGTCTTTTTCAGTGGAAATTTTAATATTGGCAATGATTCTACAGTATTCCAATCCTCTGTAATTGTTCCGTATTGTGTGCTTAAATGGGGAAACCACAGCAAAAGTATGTCATATCGAGCACCCATGCAAAAAGTTTACAGTTCAGTACTACAGTAGAATCCCGATAATTCGTATTGTCAAGGGACTGAATGTTAAATATGAATTATCGAGATATTCAAATTAGCGGGATTACCAATAATCGGGAGCAAAAAAAGAAAAAATACATAATAACGAGATTAAAGCAAATTTGCATTAATATGTAATGATAAATGCATGGCTGCTTATTATGTATACATATGTACTGTATATATAAATCAATAATTACATCAATAAAAAAAACATTTAAAATTTATGTTTAAAAAATCTGTAATTTTCTTTTGGTGAAAGCCTTGCAGACGGGTATTTCTTCATCGCCAACGTCTGATTTTGCTAAGAAATGGCGCACGTTGTTGATGTATTGTTTAGCCACTTTAGGTGTAATTGTCAGCACATCATCTTCGTCGTCACCTTCACCATCAATGTCCTGAAATGGAGCCAAAATTTCGTCATCAGTTAGAATCACCGCTACCGTTAGGCCATCGTCAAAATGGACGAAATCTTCAAACGTTATAGAATTTTCTTCATTTTGAGGAAGATGATTCCAATTCACAGGGCATTCTAAGTCTTGTTCAGTAACTGCTGATGAAAGTTCCACCTTCGTGAATTCACAGCATGAAAACCGTTTTTTATTGTGCTTTCGCTAATACTTTGCCACACCTTGTTAGCAATGTTCATGGCTGAAAATAAGGTGATTTTATGATCCTTCCCATCCTTGATGCTGTCAAGGAGTTGCATCACTACTTCCTTGCGGTAAAAGGTTTTGAACGTTTTAATATTGCCCTTGTGTAGAGGCTGCAGCTTAGAAGTAGTGTTGACAGAGAAAAACACAACATTAACATGACTGAGCTGTGGAGTATTGTTGTGGGCCTTACAATTATCCATGAAAAGCAGAATTTTTCGCTGTCTTTTCTCCATATCAGCATTCACTGATCGTATCCATTCCTTGAATAATTCGCCCGTCATCCACGCTTTTTTGTTTGCACAATAAGTCTTCGGAAAAGTTTTTATGTTTTTAAAATATCTTGGTTTGGCTGATTTGTAGCCTATCATGAGCGGTCTTAATTTCTAAGATCCATCCATGTTGGCGGCCAACAATATGGTCACACGTTCTTTACTATTTTTTTCCGCCATGACACTTTTCTTCCTTAAAACACATTGATCGGTCGAGGAGACACTTATAAAATAACCCCGTCTCATCGGCATTAAAAATGTTGTTGGGCTCATAAGAATCGATTATTTCTCCCAATTCGTCTTTCCACTCAGAACAAACGTCGGCCGATACACTCGCACTTTCCCCACAAAGCTTCTTCAATTTTATACTGTGCCTTTTTTTAAACCTATCAAACCAACCATCACTTGTACGAAAGTTTTTGATTCCCATTTCTTTCTTCGAAAACTTTTACTTTTTCTCTTAAAATGTTTCCACCAACTGGTACATTCGAATTCCGTGCTTGCGCAAACCGCTTTTTTAAATTCTCTTCCAGTTGTTGATACTCACCATTCTTAAAGCGCTTTACTTTGCTTTTTAATGTCTGGGAGGCGATTTTGTCCTTGTTTTTCAGAATTGATGTTATTGTGGAAGGAGGAACGTTATCATGTTTGGACACGTCAATTTGTTTATCACCACCAGCCACAGCGTTAATGATTTCTTTTTTTTCTCTAATGGAAATACGCTTATTAGCTCTTTTTGGAGGCATTGCTAAAACCGAACTGACTATCTTTTCACTCGCTCTGCTCCTTCCTACACTCTCATAACCATAGACTGGACAGCAAGGTGCCTCTTAGTTCAAAACATTACCAGTTAACNTCTGCTCCTTCCTACACTCTCATAACCATAGACTGGACAGCAAGGTGCCTCTTAGTTCAAAACATTACCAGTTAACGAGATTTTTAAGTTGGAAATAAGAATTATAAGACGTTTTAATTGAGCTCGAGCACCAAAATAAATACGTATTATCAAGGGGACCGGAATGCATTGTTTTTTTAATGAATTAAAGGGATTTTCTCAAGGGACCGGCAAATTTGTACGAATTAGCGGGATATACAAATAATCGNTAAAGGGATTTTCTCAAGGGACCGGCAAATTTGTACGAATTAGCGGGATATACAAATAATCGGGATGCGAAATATCAGGATTTCACTGTATATCGCGTATCCGGCTTTATACCGTATTGCGTATCCAAGTTGACATAGNGGATGCGAAATATCAGGATTTCACTGTATATCGCGTATCCGGCTTTATACCGTATTGCGTATCCAAGTTGACATAGATTGTTTTGCTTTGCGTATCCAAGGCGATCACAGAGGAATGATGGTGTGTAGCAAATGCAGGATAACCATGATGAACGACAGGTAATCTACTCCTTGCCTGACGAAAACACATTTATGCTAAAACGCATCATCATCAAGCCATCGCTATGGTGCGAATACTGTGGTGAAGATAAATTGAAACTCGTCAACAACAGGGGTTTATTTTACTTGTGCCGTAGGCAACTTAATGACAGAACAAAGTGCAACATTGAGCTGTGCTTGCTCTGGTGCCTGACCAAGTACCTGCGACAGCAGACGTTCATTAACAAGCTTCAGTGTTTGGGGAAAACTGTCATCGCCTGAGCCAACTTTTGTTGTCACGTTTAAATAGACTGGGTTGTCTTGTACAGGAAATGCATAGACTGGTCGGGCAAGGTGGTTGCGATCAAGTCCAAGCTGGGAAAGCGGAAGAACAGGAAAGGACGCAAGGTTCACTGCCAGTGAGTTTTCGGAGGCATGCAGAGGAACGACCTGATGAAATTCATCGTGGTTCCTGCGATGAAGAGGTCAGGATTATCAGCAAGTGGATTGCATCCAGCACCCCAATAATCTCTGATTATTGGCGAAGCTACAAGTACCTGGACATTCACGGCTACAGTCACCTGCAGGCAAATCACACAAGGGAATATGTGTGCCGTGACAAGAGAAACATCAGGAAGCTCAATGGGGAGGTGCTGAGGGTGCACACCAAAACATTGAGAGGAACAGCGAGATACAGCATCCTTTGCTTCGGAGTTAGGAGTTGGGAAAAGTACAGTTGGTGACTGGGAAAATTTTTTAGCAGAAATTGAAAAGTTGTGNGGTGCTCAGCGAGATACAGCATCCTTTGCTTCGGACACAGGAAAAAGTCATGGGTTGGCTACCTAGCCAAATAGTGTGGTAAAAGAATAATTTGTAAATTGTTTTTTTGGGCGTGCTTTGTTGTTCTTTTTATTGAAGATTATGAAATTGGTGATAAACGAAAAAAAGGTTGTGACTATGAAGAAGAAACTATGCACTAAAAAGCAACTGGACTCTGCTGTAACAGCAAAAACTATTGCTTCGGAGTTAGGAGTTGGGAAAAGTACAGTTGGTGACTGGGAAAATTTTTTAGCAGAAATTGAAAAGTTGTGTGCCGCCCAAGATAGTGGAATTTGAATGAAAATAAGAAAAACCATGCTGAAAGGTAACCATAAAGAAGTTGAGGAAGCTTTATTTTTGTGGCATGAACCCCTAAGAGGAAAAGGCTTGCGTGTTGCCGGGTCGATATTGCAAGAAAAAGTATTGCAATGTAAACAACGTATAGAAGGAGAAGATTCAGAATTTACTGACAGTGATGGATGGTTAAATTGCTGGAATAAAAAAACAATTAGGTATTCATTAGATTACTATAAGTGGGGAGGCTTTATCTGCTGATATAGACTGTATCTTTTTTCAAAGACTATCTTTTTAAAAAAGCCTTGTTGAAAAGGAGGGAATTTCTGAGGAGCATTTTTACAACTGCGATAAGACTGGTTAAAATTATAAGATGCTCCCTTCAAAAATGTTTGCATCAAAAAATGAAGCCGCTGCACCAGGATACAAGAAAAGCAAGGACGAGTCACCATCTTGGCTTGCAGTAATGCAACTGGCAACCACAAGCTTAGGTTAACTTCAATAGCAAATTCAAAGAAACTTATAGCTTTTAAAAACCTGGAAAATCAGGAACCACTACCCCTATACCCTATATTACACACATCAAAAGAAAGCATAGATGAATTCAGAAATCTTTAAAGCATGTTTCCAAATAAGTAACAACTCTATAAAATAAACAGAAGTATGTTTTACATTATAGGACAGAAGTTATACATTTAATAGGGTTTAAATTTAACAAATGTTCCTAAAATTTTAAAATTTAAACAATTAAATTGACTTCATAATTATGTTCATCTCAATATAAAAGTGAGGACAAAAGCAATCAAATTATGATCAAGTAACAATTTTTACTGAAAATTTAGCAGCTATTCATATCAATAAAATTAAATTTAATTTAACAAACAAGTTTATGTACTGAATGTCAATTTTAAAAAGTATCAAAAAAATGTTTGTATAATTTTTACTAAAAAAATTAATTAAAATCAAAATATGCTAAAAATATTTAATTGTGTTATTAAGACACTGATTCTTTAGTATATAATATAAACACTAAGGATTTTTACTCGGATATGAAAGAAATTATAAATTAATTTGTCACTAATTATTATGCAAAAGAAATAATATATATAATATACCACAAATTAACAAAAATGTTTTTGGTAAGATGAATGATGAAAATTATAGTGAAATTATGATGGCATTGGTTGGGTTAGGTGCAAAATTGAATGCATTCAAAGTTGATGGAAATAAAATTAAAAAGTCAAAGGAGTTAAAAAATCAGTTGTTAAAAAATTATGCAAGATTTTATGGTTACAGAAACAGTCGCTTTGAAGAAAAGAAAATATTCAGAAAAATAAACCTAATAGGATCATACCAGCATGAGGTTTGTACAGTTCACATGAAGAAAACAGCTTTTAAGCATGAAGATGATAAATGAATAATTTTGGTAAATAAAATAGATACATTACCATATGGTTTTCAGATTTGAAGAAGATTTAAATAAAATAGATACATTTTAAAATAAACTGAATAGTGGTGAATATACGGAATGTAAGGAGGAAGTAAATATTACNAGATGATAAATGAATAATTTTGGTAAATAAAATAGATACATTTTAAAATAAACTGAATAGTGGTGAATATACGGAATGTAAGGAGGAAGTAAATATTACATTAAATAAAAGGTATATTTTTTAATAATCTGAATAATTATGAAGATGATATAGAATATATAGAAAGTATAGAACATAGGAAATGTACTATGTATGATCCAACATAGGAAGTGTACTATGTACAGTTGAAAGTGTATTACAAATACGTTTTAAAGGATACACCACATGGGGTATGGATGCAGGAATGTCCGGCAAGGAACAAAGACAAACATGTCTGCTTTAAATCACCATTTAATTTATATATTCTTGTACAAACTGAATACACTCATTTGAACAGATAAGTATTGTATGTGTACGAGCTGTTTAAAATCCTTCAAAGTAGTCTACGAGGTTGTTCATAGTTTGTTTTCAGCGATGAGGCAGACAGGAAATACCATCAGCTGCATGAGATCTGTCAATGTGCACCACCTCTCATCGAAATGCTGCGACTATGTATACCTCATCGCTGGCAACGAACTGTGGACAACCTCGGAAACTACTTTGAAAGATGTTAAACAGCTTGTACACGTACAATACGTATCCATTCAAATGAGTGTATATTGTTTGTACGAGAATATATCCACTAAACGGTGATTTCAAGCAGCCATGTTTGTCTTTGTTCCATGCCGGACATTCCTGCATGTCGTACACTTTCAATTGTACATAATACATTTCCTGTGTTGGGTCATTTTCGGGAGATAAACAATAGTTGTCATGACTTCTGATTCAACCCTTGTACATAAATACATAAATACATACATACATACATACATACATACAGATACAGACATACATACATGCATACATACACACAGACAGACATACAGATATACACGCATGCACAAATACATACATACATGCATGCACAAGTACATAAATGCACACATACAGACATACATGCATACACACACATGCATGTGTGCACACACTCACACTCAGAATGATTGTGAAGAAGATGATGATGTAGAAGCTGTAGAATGTAAAGAGGTAATAAATAATAAATTCAATTATATGGATTCATTGTTAATTAAATTGAACAATTGTGAATACGAAAATGAAACTACTACAGTAGAGCACCCCTCAACCGGAATCGTCGCGGGAAGGGCTATTCCGGGGCAGGGAAAATTCCGGTTAAGGGAAATGAGGGCGGGATGGTGTGAAAAATAACACATTTTTATTCTGAACTCGTGTATATGTGGCACATAATTTTAATTTAAGAAATCGATGAGTGTAAATTATTAGTTTTATCCTTAAAGTTACAAAACCATTTTTAAAAAAACTCAACGTTCTGTTTATGAAATGTGAGTCGTAAAACTCCCGGCGCTGCGTTAATGACCTTCTTTCTCAAACTTCATCTCTTCGCTGGGCGCGTGTCTGCCTGAGTAAGCGAGATCTGGATATCATACTACTGTTTGTGTTGACGGGGTGCAGGTTATTTACGAGATATTGTCATAAAAAATTTTTCCCCCCAATACCATGTTCAGAAATTTGTCAACGAACAAAACGTTCTAATGTTTTAACTTAGTTTCTAAGGAAGTCAAAAAAATTATAAGAAATGAATAGCTCATCACATGTGTTTTAACACGTATGGGTCGCAGCATACTTTAGCCTGCCTGTCTTCGACTGTTCTGTTTTGTATCACCTCTAGCCGCCATTCGCTTGCGCACTTCTTTTCTCTTTTTTTCTTTCACCCTCTCGCTTGGCGTGCTTCCTCTCAACCTCCCACCCGCTGGCAACAACAACAGCCATCCAGCACCAAGCAAGCCTGCTCGGTCCCTTTCTTTTCTTTCTCCCTCCTCCGACCTCTTTTTTGTCTCTCTCTCTCTCTCTCGTTGAATGAGTCAGCCAGCAGTAACTGTGTTTGTGTGTGACGTCGCACAAACACCTGTACCTCACCATTGCCTGCCCTGCAACAACCCGCCGAGCTGGCAGGCTACGCACAGCGTACATGTTCCACAATTTAAACCCAGTGTTGAAGCATTTTGACCTAAATACAAAAGTTTTATTTATGGGCGCGTGGCAATGATAACATTCAATGGCAAATTAATTAGTTTGACGTTGCCATAGTTTGCTGTTGCAGCACTACACGATGAGGCCCGGCAACATTTACGGGAATACAAAAATTCAGTGCGGCCTATACTTGAAATATTATTTATCCCTAATTTTTCATCAAAAACTTCTGGTGCGGTCTATACGCGCCAAAATACGGCACATGTACACTAACACGTTAAAACAAGCCATTGTCGTCCTTGTATCATCCTCTTCATGGGTAGGATTAACTCAAGGATGATGGCAAATACATACATACATGCATACATACATACATTCATACATACATACATTCATACATACACACACACATACACACACAGACATACATACATACATACATACATACATACATACATACATACATACAGGTATAGGGCACAGACTAAAAAGAACACACTAAATAAAATNTGTATCATCCTCTTCATGGGTAGGATTAACTCAAGGATGATGGCAAATACATACATACATGCATACATACATACATACATACATTCATACATACATACATTCATACATACACACACACATACATACACACACACACAGACATACATACATACATACATACATACATACATACAGGTATAGGGCACAGACTAAAAAGAACACACTAAATAAAATTNACATACATACATACATACATACATACATACATACAGGTATAGGGCACAGACTAAAAAGAACACACTAAATAAAATTACACATTTATCATTTGACTACCATTACTAATAAAAAGAAATATATACATACATAGGTAGAACTTTAAAAAAAAGCTGTGATCTTTTTCTGAATTTTTTTGTTTAGTGTTTTCTTAAACGCTAAATTACGCCATTTCTTAATGAACATGATATCCACGGCAGTTGCCTCTGTCTGCTGCTCGATGTATCTTGCAGCCAATTCCAGTGCAGCTCTTCCTTCAGCGTGGCTCAATTTCCCCTCGTCATTTCTCTCTTCTTCATCTTCTTCTTCTCCTTCATCTTCTTGACGAATGACAGCTTGAATGATTTCATTGTCACTTAGGATTTCATTTTGAAGCTCCTCATCTTCACCAGCAATCCATGCCACAACGTCTTGTTCTTCGAGATCATCAGAATGAGGCAGGAATTGTAAATCTTTTAACAAAGATGAGTTGTCATCTGGTTCAGAAACCTGAAGATTCGGCTCATTTGCTTTTGGATTGTCCTCTTTATTCTTTCCAACAATTTCTTCTAATTTTGGCCATGCTTTTCTCTAAGACTTTGTAAAAGTAGTAGATGGAATTTCTTTGTATGCCTCAGCCACCATAGACAGGGGATGGACAAAATAATATGAACACCTGACATATACACAATATTTATTAATTAATAAGGTGTTGGGCCACCATTTGTTTTTAGAACAGCTGCAATTCTTCGCGGAATAGATTCGTAGAGTGTCTGAATAATTTCCAACGGAATGTTGTCCCATTCTTGTACCAAAACATACGCCAATTGCTTCAATGATGTTGGAGATGGAAATCTGCTCCTCACTCTCCGCTCTAAAACTCCCCATAACTGTTCAATTATATTGAGGTCTGGCGAAGATGTTTGATGATATTTTGATGCTCCTCAAACCAAGACTGAACCTTTTTGGCCGTGTGTATGGGCGTATTATCATCTTGGAATATGGCAGTGTTTGGCAGCAATATGCTAGTCATAGTAAGAACTTCATNCCGCTCTAAAACTCCCCATAACTGTTCAATTATATTGAGGTCTGGCGAAGATGTTTGATGATATTTTGATGCTCCTCAAACCAAGACTGAACCTTTTTGGCTGTGTGTATGGGCGTATTATCATCTTGGAATATGACAGTGTNTGAACCTTTTTGGCTGTGTGTATGGGCGTATTATCATCTTGGAATATGGCAGTGTTTGGCAGCAATATGCTAGTCATAGTAAGAACTTCATAATTGAGGATGTCGAGATATTCATTCGCAGTAATCCGGCCAGTGATGTGAATGAGAGGACCAGCTGAATACCCTGATATAGCTGCCCAAATCGTAACGGAACCTCCCCCATGCTTGACTGTAGGAAGCAGGCAGTCCGGATCGTAGGCTTCTTTTGGGGTTCTCCATACATCAACTCGGCCGTTTGTATGAAACAATGTAAACGATGATTCATCGGACCATACCACATTCTTCCAATCATCAAGTGTTCAGGTTTTATGATCGTGGCACCATTTCTTTCCCAGCTTAGCGTTGGCTTCCGTTATAAAGGGTTTCGCAATTGCAGCCCTTCCAAGAATGTTAGCTTTGTGGAGCTCCTGCCATACTGATTTTGTCGAAACAGTATTACTCAAGTGAGTGTTGAGTTCTGCTGTCACTTTTGCCGCTGTAGTTTTATGTTGTCTGGCCACAATTCTTTTTTATGTTCGTCAGTCTCTGTCAGTTAACTTTGGGTTTTGCCCACTATTCCTCTTCGCCAATGATATTTTACCATGTTGTGTGTATGCTGTCATTACCGTGGATACTGTCGCTCATGAAACAATTCAGCGGTTTTCGTCACAGAAGCTCCCGCTAACCGAGCACCAACGATTTGCCCTCTTTCGAAGTCTGAGAGATCACACATTTCACCGATCGCTTGTTTTAACTGTCGCAGAACAAAGCGTATAATACACTGAAATATAACCTACAAGACTTGGCACGTAAACTGCAATACATACGCATCACATTATTTACACGGAAGTAGTGTTGCCAACATGCAACAGAATGTACTATATTGCATGGTAGTCACATTATTTTGTCCATCCCCTGTAGAGCATGTCTTTCATGTTTATGGCCCTCAAGGCTTGGATAAGACCTGTGTTGCTTTTGTTGTCCATTTTACCGAGAATTTCCAAAAGAAGCTTTCTGCGGTACCTCCTCTTCAGACACTCGATGACCCCTTGGTCCATTCGTTGTGTAACACTTTGTCGTGTAACGCCTTTTGAGTAGAAGCCTCGCTGACCCCCGTCGCGAGCGCCTACCAGTTGACACGTGTCANCGTCGCGAGCGCCTACCAGTTGACACGTGTCACGAGGCAGGTAAACAGCCAGAATGGATCGCAGTTAACACGTGTCAAGGTTGTGCCAAGTAAGAGCTGGCATATCGCCAGAGCACCTGGATAGTGCTACGTACATACGTAGGAAAGCGGGAGAAATCGCAGAGCCAAGCAAGAGCACCTCTAGCANACAGAGTAAGCTAGGGGCAAGGTGCCACCTTCCCCCGCCCCCCAACCTTCAGGAACCAGGGCACGTTTTGTGAAAGCATTGTTCTGTTTTCGTCCCACCACCCCCTCCCCCAACAAGGCGACACGTGGCGAGACTTAGGGAGGGAAACTGGAGCTCATATAAGCGAATTTACGCGAGAAGAGGGGAACAGTTCATTATCACCGCGCCGAGGGAAGAGTTGCGTCAAGGAATTGCGAGAAGACGTGAGCACGAGTCCGAACAGCAGTCCAGTGCGACGACACCAAATGCGGGCCTTTTTCCAAGGCCGACCACTTCGCCGGAGCTCATCCCCAGATGACAGCATACCAGCACCCACAGCAGAGTTAAGTATAAAGTCGCCGTCCAGAGAAGCCCCCCTCCACCACAAAATCGCACCAGTTAATACGAATAGCCAAATTAGAATACCACATCTCGGAAGTGTTGCTGTATGTTGTTTTTGTTGCGGTATATGCATTTCAGCACCATTGGAAAAAGGGTCACTTGATCTTGAAAAAAAAAAAAGGGGGGACAATTAAAGAAATTTTTGGTAATTATAACTTAAATCATAAGATTGTTACTTATAAGAAAATTGCTAATTAATTATGTATTCTAATCATTTAATACCAAAATATATAAAAGCTGTTACTCCAAATTTAAATAGTATGACATGGATTCTTTTAGTAAAAAACTTTAAGAAATAAATTATGTCTCTTTATACTAAGGTAGCTGATTAAATAAAATATTATCATATACATTAGAACATTTATATTTGGAGTATCCAAATTATGTAAATTAATATAATGATAAATTAAAAGAAATTAAGTTTCAAAAACAGTTAGCTATATAATTACACAAAGAAAAGGATAGGGTATTAAAGTTAAAAACTATCATGAATAAAAGTGAAAATATGAAATAGATAATGTCATACATTGCTACTACTAGACAGTGTACACAACAAAATTATTTTTAAGTGGTTGGCACCCAGCAAAACAATGTTTGACGTACAACACTGGTGGAGGAGAAGAGGATAGCAGCAAGTATGGAGTAATTGAATAACTATTACTATCTTTTAACGTGCAGATGAAAAGGGAAATGTATCAAATGTACTTTATTGATTTATGTAAATATATCAAATTAGTTTGTGATCAAAACAATGTCATAGTCAATGTGATAAATGAGAGATGAGATCCATTGTAACATTTTTATAAACCAGCTGTTGTCCCCAAACCAATCATTTTGTCCCCAAACCAATCATTTTTGAACAAACTTTGATGACAAAATTAAAAAGAGGTAATAAATTCTTAGTTTCAAGCAAAACTGTGTTACTCGACCAAGCCAAGTGTGAATCCAGAAAAAATGTGAACTTCACAAGGTCACGCTGTCCCAAGGTCACGCTATTCCCTCTTCTAGTACCCCTTTCTCTTGCAGGATAAGATAAGAGCTCTCTGCTGCAGGTGATAGGTGTCATAGTAATCATAAGTAGTGGCATAGTGTTGACAGTTCTTCCCTTCTCAACAGCTATACTAGCACTCGAGTCTCGCCCCTCCCCGGCTGCACACTTGGCTTGGTCGAGTAATAGAATATGATCTTCCCAAAAAGGAATGTACATAACTAATTACTGAAACACGTGAAGATAAAAATAACATTCAAAGGTAAATTATTGACAAAAAATTTAATGAAAAGGTTTACCAAATATTTGAAAAGAGGTATTTTTGGAGTAATATTTCAGATGTACTTAAATAGATAAATCCAAAGCCAATCCTTAAATGTTAAGGTCTTTGATGACCAAAAAAGTATATTAAGGATTTTTACAAAACATCTTTTTTATTGATCCAATTATTATGCGAGTTATCAAATACTAACCATTTAACATAGGGCCTACATCTTTTTGCCTTTCCTTTTTAACATTTTTTTNATTATGCGAGTTATCAAATACTAACCATTTAACATAGGGCCTACATCTTTTTGCCTTTCCTTTTTAACATTTTTTTAACTAAATATTGATTATGATAACCATGTCATATTCATAAACACTACCTTTAATTTCTTCCCCATTTGTGTTTGCAAGTGTTACACGCGGCACTCTGAGCGTGTGAGGCACGGATGATTTAGTGACGTGCATGCGGTATCAGTTGCAACCAGAGACGCAGCTGCTTTTCTTAAAGGAATTTTTACAAAGCATGCCTGTTATGCCTGGCAGGGCGCGTGCCGCTCCTGACCTTGGGTATGGGGTGTCTTTGCGACATCTGAAGAATGCTCTGGATTACTGACCTCGTTTCTGTTAGCTAAACTTTTGGCAAACCTTCTGGGTCAAGGCCAGTGGCTATAAATGCGTGTCGGGCCTCCGAGCCAGCAGTTGTTGAATGAATGAGTGACTGGAGTTCTAGCGATAGACCAGTGAAATGAGCGGCGAGAGAAGTGATCAGCGGAAGGAAAATCTGCAATTGCGAGCATCACAGCAGTGAAGATTGCAACTGGCAGGTTGGACTATGTATTGGACTGGTTGCATGAGTGAAAGACATTACAAATGAAGGCAACAGACAGACTGAATGTGTGTTAGTGAAGAGCATGAGTTGACTATAACCAAACAGAGACATTGAGAATGACGTTAGAGTTGAAATAGACTTACATATTGCGTTCACTGAGAAATATAAAAGAGTAATAGTGGAGATAGATAATTTAATGCTGTAAGTAATTGCTGTGTGAATAAATTAGAAATCAAATTTAGTTCTTTTATTTTTATTTAATACCTCCATCCCTTATGAACTCAGATACGCCCCTCAGACGTCCTTGTAACAGTATGTGTGTTGGTAAATCATACTTAAAAACCTTAACTGTAGTAAACTAATCAGTTGACCAATTTTCAGTGTATCCCTTTTCAAATATTTCGGTTCAGGGGTTAGTATCTCATTCTTAGAATTTCTCAAAATTTTTTCATTATTTTTATTAACTTCAGTGGGTTTAATACCAATAGTTATGTGCCTAGTGTTGTTGATTGCAATTTTTTGTTAAATAGTCTTACAGTTCTATCCATTTATAGGTCCCTTTCAATGAAATTTTTTTTCCACACTTGCTTTAAGTTCAGAGTAGGTTGAATAATGATTGTTACAGTTTTGCATAAGTTCATGGAATTGTTTATTATGGAACTCTTTACTGGTGTCACTTTGTACGTCATTAGGTTTTTTCTTTATCAATAAACTTTCTAATATATTTACAACAGTTTTAGCTGTTTTATCTTTAATAAGTTTAGCAAATGCATACTTAGAAATAACATTAGGGATAGTTATTGCATACTTTAATCCTTTATTTATATGACATTCTTTTTAAACTTCCTGCATTCATTTCAACTAAACTGATCTGCCATAAGTCATTTACACCAAAACTAATTACTGTTCTCCTAGAAAATGATTTCTCACAGATCTATATAATTCTTTCTCACAGGCCTATATAATTAATTTATGATACCCTCGCGAATGGGCAAATGCTGTTTTTTTCCTAAGAATATTGATGTTTTATATTTACATACTGCACATACACTTTTTGGTACTATTTTACCATTTTTTGTATTTTCAAATTTTATGTTATTATTTTTAGTAACTATTTTTGCACTTTTCTTTATATTTTATAAATATTCTTATTTTTGTAATCAAACCATCTTAATAATTAAGAATTTTGCTTTTCCCTTTATTAAATGTTAAAATATCAACTTAATTGATATCAAAAGTAGTGTAATTGGGTTAATTTATATTTACAAAGACTATTTTATAAATAGTAAGGCCATTAAAATATTAAATAATTTGAGGTTTTTATCTAAAAGAAAGACTATTTTTATTCAATTTTGCAGATAAATAAAAATATGAAATTTTNATTATGCGAGTTATCAAATACTAACCATTTAACATAGGGCCTACATCTTTTTGCCTTTCCTTTTTAACATTTTTTTTAACTAAATATTGATTATGATAACCATGTCATATTCATAAACACTACCTTTAATTTCTTCCCCATTTGTGTTTGCAAGTGTTACACGCGGCACTCTGAGCATGTGAGGCACGGATGATTTAGTGACGTGCATGCGGTATCAGTTGCAACCAGAGACGCAGCTGCTTTTCTTAAAGGAATTTTTACAAAGCATGCCTGTTATGCCTGGCAGGGCGCGTGCCGCTCCTGACCTTGGGTATCGGGTGTCTTTGCGACATCTGAAGAATGCTCTGGATTACTGACCTCGTTTCTGTTAGCTAAACTTTTGGCAAACCTTCTGGGTCAAGGCCAGTGGCTATAAATGCGTGTCGGGCCTCCGAGCCAGCAGTTGTTGAATGAATGAGTGACTGGAGTTCTAGCGATAGACCAGTGAAATGAGCGGCGAGAGAAGTGATCAGCGGAAGGAAAATCTGCAATTGCGAGCATCACAGCAGTGAAGATTGCAACTGGCAGGTTGGACTATGTATTGGACTGGTTGCATGAGTGAAAGACATTACAAATGAAGACAACAGACAGACTGAATGTGTGTTAGTGAAGAGCATGAGTTGACTATAACCAAACAGAGACATTGAGAAGGACGTTAGAGTTGAAATAGACTTACATATTGCGTTCACTGAGAAATATAAAAGATAATAGTGGAGATAGATAATTTAATGCTGTAAGTAATTGCTGTGTGAATAAATTAGAAATCAAATTTAGTTCTTTNGTAATAGTGGAGATAGATAATTTAATGCTGTAAGTAATTGCTGTGTGAATAAATTAGAAATCAAATTTAGTTCTTTTATTTTTATTTAATACCTCCATCCCTTATGAACTCAGATACGCCCCTCAGACGTCCTTGTAACAGTATGTGTGTTGGTAAATCATACTTAAAAACCTTAACTGTAGTAAACTAATCAGTTGACCAATTTTCAGTGTATCCCTTTTCAAATATTTCGGTTCAGGGGTTAGTATCTCATTCTTAGAATTTCTCAAAATTTTTTCATTATTTTTATTAACTTCAGTGGGTTTAATACCAATAGTTATGTGCCTAGTGTTGTTGATTGCAATTTTTTGTTAAATAGTCTTACAGTTCTATCCATTTATAGGTCCCTTTCAATGAAAATTTTTTTCCACACTTGCTTTAAGTTCAGAGTAGGTTGAATAATGATTGTTACAGTTTTGCATAAGTTCATGGAATTGTTTATTATGGAACTCTTTACTGGTGTCACTTTGTACGTCATTAGGTTTTTTCTTTATCAATAAACTTTCTAATATATTTACAACAGTTTTAGCTGTTTTATCTTTAATAAGTTTAGCAAATGCATACTTAGAAATAACATTAGGGATAGTTATTGCATACTTTAATCCTTTATTTATATNTTAATAAGTTTAGCAAATGCATACTTAGAAATAACATTAGGGATAGTTATTGCATACTTTAATCCTTTATTTATATATGACATTCTTTTTAAACTTCCTGCATTCATTTCAACTAAACTGATCTGCCATAAGTCATTTACACCAAAACTAATTACTGTTCTCCTAGAAAATGATTTCTCACAGATCTATATAATTCTTTCTCACAGGCCTATATAATTAATTTATGATACCCTCGCGAATGGGCAAATGCTGTTTTTTTCCTAAGAATATTGATGTTTTATATTTACATACTGCACATACACTTTTTGGTACTATTTTACCATTTTTTGTATTTTCAAATTTTATGTTATTATTTTTAGTAACTATTTTTGCACTTTTCTTTATATTTTATAAATATTCTTATTTTTGTAATCAAACCATTTTAATAATTAAGAATTTTGCTTTTCCCTTTATTAAATGTTAAAATATCAACTTAATTGATATCAAAAGTAGTGTAATTGGGTTAATTTATATTTACAAAGACTATTTTATAAATAGTAAGGCCATTAAAATATTTAATAATTTGAGGTTTTTATCTAAAAGAAAGACTATTTTTATTCAATTTTGCAGATAAATAAAAATATGAAATTTTTCTTCTTTCAATTTACAAATATTTAATTTTATGAGTGTTTTGCAGTGGTTTATAATAGCTGTGTTATGAACATTTAAATTATATTTTACTGCATCATCATTAAATTTGTTAGTGATATAATCATTGCACATTATCAATTCAGACTTCAGAACAACATTAACAAATTTATTGTTTATTTCTCTAACTTTGTCTAAAAATCTTTCACTTACAGCACCTCTTCGATCAATTGGATCAGCCATATTATTCAATGTTAGATCTAGGACTTTGGGGGCAGTTGGCTTCTGTTCTCCCTACCCACCATTATTTTTAATTCTAAAGTGAGGTTTTTTCAGTAAAGTGTTATACCAGAACATGAATGTCAGGTTTCGGAAACTTGTGTTTCGTGTGTTGTATGTGCCGGAAATTAGTAAAAATATTGCAAAGATATTTGTTAGCGGAAAAGCAAATCCGAAAATGGAATAAATTTTGCAGAACTAAACATTAGAAAGATATTTAAAGCAGTAAAAATTGCCTTATAAAAGCATCCATGAAAACTTGTTTTTTATATCTTTCTTAAAGTGGTGAAGATCAATTTATTCCTTGATAACTACTTAGTCTCATCTTTCCGAAACACGTTATCGGAACTGTATTTTCGACTGACGGTATAAACATAATGACAGCTTCTACATACCAAAATTGGCAAATGAAGACAATTTAGTAATGTACTAATATTTTTACCCAATATAGAACATTTGACACACAAATAAACAGAAACTGTTTCACTGCGGCACTGAGTACTCACTTCATACAGTGTCTACAAGTTTATGTTATCAGATTGTGTTTGGGCTGACCATTGTACTTACAGACACAGGAAGTCTTCCCTCTTCACTCTGATGAAAATCGCTTTTTGCATCAATCAGCCTCCCTTCCCTTTTTCCTACCCACACAAAATTGACATAGGCCGAGGCAGCCAGCTGCAGAAATGCGGTTTATTTTCGTATTTTTTCCACAGTGAAATATTTGTGGCCTTTTGATGTCAGTCACCAAAGGAATCAACAAAATATGTGTTAAAAGTATTTTTTATTTGATAAATATTATGATGATGCAGACAAATGTTTACTTATATCGTAAATTAGAAAATGTTTTCATGTACAGTACATCTTTTTAAGTGTTTTTTTTTACCTGCAAGGTCCTGCCAGCCACCCCTTAGATTTTTCGCCCGGGGCAGGTGCGCCGCACCGTGCTCCTTACCCTAGATCCAGCCCTGATATTATTAATTCTTTTATTTTGTTTTGAAAAATATTCTTTGTATATATAAAAACCTTACTAAGTTAATGATGTAAAGCAGAAAATATTATTACGATAATGATAGCAGAAAATATAGTATAGTATCTCAAATCAACATCTGTTTTTAAAGCATAATTATAATATATTTAGTAACAACTCTTTGATTATACTAAAATATTTATTTAAAGGTTGTATCAGTGGTTTCCCAAGTATATCCATTATTTAATAAAAGAAAAATTAAATTTGAAAACTTAAATACTTTAGAATATAGATCTAGTAGTATTAATCATAAATGTGCATAGAAAACTGAATCGAAGTTCTGTATTCTGTCATCATTATATTACATTTGATTATTTTTGAAGTAATAGAGTTAATTCGGTTGGTATGTTACCTCCAACTGAATCAAAGTGGTAAATAGCATTATTAGTTTTATAATAAGAAACACTGTGGGTGCTAGGATTTGATGAAACGTCATAGTTAACGATAGCACGTTAATTTTTGTTCATGGTAACGCATCTGTCATTTAAACACCTCTAAAATTTTTTAATAAATTATTTTTAAATTTGAATATATTAGATAAGGTGTTTTTTTTGGTAATTATGTAGTTTAGGGGCTTTTCTGTAATCCCCCCACCCCAAGTTGTATATTTCCACTCTACTAATCATGCAGAACACAAATATACTAGGATCATTAATGTATCACTAATTTTGTAACATATGCCCGCCTAACCTAACAGAACCTAACCTCACGATGAGTGAATCACTATTTTACATTTTTAAACTAACCTAGGATTGTTCTGTTTTAATCTAACCTAGGATTGTAGGGTCAGGTAATTATCTAGTGTAGGGGTTTTTCTGTAAAAAAAAACCAGAAAAGTTGTATATTTCCACTCCACTAATTATGGAGAACACGAATATACTAGAGGCATTAACGTCCGACCAATTTCGTGATATGTGCCCACCTAACCTAACTGAATCTAACCCCATGGTGAGTGAATCACTATTTTACATTTTTTAACTAACCTAGGATTGTAAGGTGTTAATCTAACCTAGGATAGTAGGGTTTTAAACTAATCTAGGATAGTAGGGTTTTATATTGGAGTAAAATGCCTTGAATACTAAATGCACTTTATTATAAAAGATTGGACAAGCATTGTCTCGGATGAACAACACAACACAACTGAACAAGATAAGCATAGAAGATACTGTGACAAAGAGGAAACCATAGAGATAGAAGAACTGACAAGTGGCGCTATCATAAAGAATTTTACTTAAAACCTAAAACTAGATACTTTAACACTTTCCCTTGTTAAATAATAATTCACAAAAAAATACTACTCTATATAAGTCCCATCTTGTCACACAAACGAGGGGCGGCTAGTGGCTACCAGTACTATAGACGTTGAACTACCTCTGAAGTAACTTTATCGACAGCAAGTCTACCTTCTGCTGCATGCTCTCGAATGAAGAAGTGCTTTCTTCGGATATGCTTGGTTCTACGATGATTTTCTGGATTTTCTGCAAGTCTGACAGCTGCAGCATTGTCTATCTGTAGAACTGGAACTTCTTTTAACTTACTCATTTGGCTCAATAGACGACTAAGCCAAATTATTTCTTTTGAGGCTTCACTAGCGGCGACAACTTCTGCTTCTGTGGTAGAATCGGTAACTGATCCCTGACGTTGACTTAGCCATGAAACAGCAGCGCCTGCATAAGTTATTAAAACACCTGTTGTTGATCTGCCTGTTTTGAGGCATCCGCCAAAATCTGCATCAGAAAAACAGCCAAGAATCCCTTTCTCTGCATTGTGCTGATATAGAAGGCCATAATTAAGGGTGCCTGCTATATATCTGAAAACTCTTTTAAGTCTGGTAATATCTTCAGCAGTAGGATTTTCAAGAGATCTGGATAAAAATCCGACTGAATAGGCTAAATCAGGTCTAGAGCCTAACATCAGATACATTAGTGAGCCTACTGCTTGGCGATATGGAAACTGATGTGCTCTTTCTGTTGCTTTCCCTGAAATCAAACTCTCTTGACTCTGAAGCATTGGTGAAGAAACTGATTTACAACCGACAAAATTGAAACGTTCAAGTATTTTCTGTGCATAGAACTTTTGACACACTCTTATATCACAATTTGACTGTCTCTCAATTTGTAGTCCTAAAAAATAAGACGCTTCTTCAGATGTAATTTTAAACTCAGCCTGAAGCTGATCTAAAAACTTCTCTAATTCTACTCTACTGGTAGAAGCTATGATGCCATCATCTACATAAAGAATGAGAATTATCTTGACACTACCTTCATCTCGAATGAACATACAAGGCTCCTCATCACTAGCCTTGAATTTGAGTGATGTCAGAAACTTGCCAATACGCTTGTTCCAGCACCTTGGCGACTGCTTAAGTCCATATAAACTCTTCTTGAGCTTCCAAACCCTACCCGTGCCGTCATCAAATCCCTCTGGCTGCTGCAAGTAAATATCTTCTTCCAGCTCTCCATAAAGAAAAGCTGTAGATACATCGAACTGAACTAAGTGCATCTTCTCTGTCACAACAACACCAAGCATCAAACGAATAGTTTGCAACTTTGCTACTGGACTAAATGTTTTAGAGTAGTCTATGCCCTTACGTTGATCGTAGCCTTTAGCAACTATTCTTGATTTTCTCTTCTCGATGGTGCCGTCAGGTTTCATTTTGACTCTATATACCCATTTGCATGGAAGGGCTCTAGCTCCCTTAGGTAGGTACTCTAGATCATACGTATCATTCTCAAGTAGAGAGGATATCTCACTGTTCATTGACTTAAGCCATTCTTGACCATACTTGCCACCTACAGCTTCTTGAAAACTTTGTGGATCCTCTTCAGCTATCATGATCATTACAAAATCATCATAATATGTTGACGCTTTGATTGTGTTTCTATCACGCAGTTTTCGGGTATCTGCTCTTTCAGTGTGCTCTAATCCAGACTCTGGCCTAGATTTGGAACTGGACTCTTCACCACTTGAATCTTCTTTATCTTTGGTTGAAATTTCTCGCTGAACAAGTTCCTCTTCAACCAATTGTTCTTTTGATGGAGTGCTCAGGAAAGGTACTTTTACTTTCTCAGCACAGTCACGAAGTATTTCTTGAAAACGAACATCTCTGGATAACACGACTCGCCTATCTTCTGAAATATAGACTCGGTAGCGCTCTTCACCATCGTAGCCTACTAGGTAACCTTTTTGAGCTTTCTTATCCATCTTACGCCTCTTCTGCACAGGAACATGAAAGTAACAGTTTGAACCAATAATACGAAGATGTCTGATTCTTGGTTTTTTACCAAACCAAAGCTCGTAAGGACTTACTCCATTTACTGACGACTTCCCCGTTCTGTTTAGTATGTAGACCGCTGTTGTAACAAGCTCAGCCCAAATTGCTTGTGGAAACTGAACATCAGAATTCGAGTACATAAAAGTTCTTGCCATTTCAACTATTGTTCTGTTCTCTCGTTCACTGCTACCATTTTGCTGTGGCGTATAAGGGGCTGTCAACCGCTGTGTAACTCCCCTACTTAGCAAAATCTCTCGAACGTCTGCATTGTCGAACTCACCACCATTGTCGCTTAGAAGCTCTTTGATGTTGTGACCTTGTTTCTCAGCATGAGCGAGCATTTGTTCTAAAACAATTTTGACATCTGACTTCTCTTTGATGACAAAACCATACCGAAATTTAGTGTAGCTATCTTTAAATACAACTAAATAACGTTTCTTCTGAAATGACTCAGCAAAAGGTCCGCAAACATCAGTTGACATAAGCTCTCCTGGTTTCAAAGCCTTTCTTCTAGTACCAAAAGGCAGTCGATGAGACTTGCCATAAATGCAAGGTTCACAAATTTTGTCATCTAGCTTGACTTTAATATCTAGCTCGCGTTCAAGCTTTTCTTTTATGTGACGTTTATCTTGGTGGCCCCATCTCTCATGATACAACTGCAGTGGGTCACTTGATTCTACAATGTTGATACTACTGCTACTCGGGCTAACAGTCTTAATCTCTGCCTTATATAATGTTCCATTCTTCTCTCGAGTGCCCACCAGCACTGGAGCACCATTTACTGAAAGCGAACAGGAGGTAACTGTTGACTGGAACTTGCTATTTGGATTTTTATCATGTGCAGATAATGGAGAGAATAAATTTCTAGCAATCCTAGGAACTAACCAAACGTCCTTTAACTGCAAACGTTGGCTCCTGCCATTAACTATGGAATTGATCTCAATAACACCGCTACCAACAGCATTTAGTTTTTCATCTCCAGCTGCCTTAATACTGCACGAGTTCTCAAACTCATTAAAAGAACTAAACCAATCTAAACGACTTGTAACGTGTTTAGTAGCTCCATTATCCACCCACCAATCCTCTGCATTAGGCTCAGCAGCTAAGATTTCATTGTGAATAGACACAAGAGCAATCGTATTTGTAGAAGCTCTAGAATCTGCGATATTACTCTGTGAATTACTACTAACAGCATTAGGGCGTGGACGACCATCTGCAATCCGCTTTCTACACTGACGAACCCAGTGACCAGGCTGGTGGCAGTAATTACAATTACCTGACTTCCACTTTTGAGCAGTGTAATTTGGCTTATGTTTATTAGTTGAGCTATTACAACTCTGTTTCTGTCTATCGGACCTAGCCACTAAAGCTTCTGGTTTATTACTCTCATTACTTGTAAAGGGTTTCGTATTTCGTTCAAAAACACAGAGCTGCATATTCAATTCATCAAATGAACGAACTTCATCTTTGGTAAGCAGCATCCAACTAGATTTAAAACTTTCGAAAAAACATGGTAAAATATGCAAAATTTTACATACCAAAAGCAGATCTGGGAGAGTTTTTTCGTTTATTTCTTTTAAACCATTATTTAGTTCATTCCACAGACTCCTCAGCTTGGCTACATGAGTGGAAACGTCATCACCTGATGTCCAATTAAAAGAAAAGAAATCTGCACATACTTTGAAGAGTTGGTCTTTTGATGTTGCCTCAAACTGCTGCTTCAACGCCTCCCAAGCTTCACTGGCAGTATCTTTGTCCATTATCTTCTGATAGACTGCATCAGAAACCGTACTAATGATCATTGACTTAGCGTAGCTATTCGCTTTTCTATACAAATCACAAGCTTCTTTGTGATCTTTCACTTCCTGTTTCGTTGCGTCACCTTTTAACGGATCTGGTTTCTTCAACTTCTGATCGATACAATCTAATGCACCTTCGTGGTAATCCAGTAAATCACGAATCTTTCGCTTCCAAACTGGCTAATCTGCTTCACTGGTCAGTGGTTTAATGTGCTTAGCAAACTCCATCTTCGCTATGGATTCAGCAACACTTCACACTAAACGAACAAACTTTAATAATTCACTGAATAACAAATCATCCAAATAAAGCGACTGGTCCCATAACCTATTGAAGTAAAATGCCTTGAATACTAAATGCACTTTACTATAAAAGATCGGACAAGCATTGTCTCGGATGAACAACACAACACAACTGAACAAGATAAGCATAGAAGATACTGTGACAAAGAGGAAACCATAGAGATAGAAGAACTGACAAGTGGCGCTATCATAAAGAATTTTACTTAACACCTAAAACTAGATACTTTAACATTTTAAACTACGTTACGATTTTACTCCAACCTTGGATTTTAGGGTTTTAGTAACAGTTAAACACACTGTAAATCTATGAATCAACTCACCTAGGTAGGCGACCCATTCAACTGCAATGCATCTTACCTCAATCGATATAACACCATGATTTAATAAAACATAAAGTAACACCAGCCACATAGAAGAATATTACGCGCAGAAGAACTCATTCTTGCACCCTCCAATCTTATATCACAAGCCTTCGCATGGTAGGGATTCGGACATCACAACTCACGATTGCAACACACACATCCACACTATCTGGCTTCTGAACTGATACTAATGGCTTCTCAACGTCAATGTAAAATCCAGTGACGAAGATGTATACAGTGAACAGCCAATAAGGTGACGGCACAATGCGCATTTGTTCACATCACTAATGCATTACCACACCAAATATTAAGGCGTCCAACGTAAAAAAAGAGGCTGGCCGCTTGTACTATTAACTATTTTATTTAATGAAGTCTACTTATTTTAACATTACGCCCTCCTCAATATCCGCAGCCAGTATGTAGCGTGGGAAACAGTTATGTGCGGCCATTAAACATGGCGACCAACACAAATATAGGGGCTGAAGTGCTCGTATTTTTGACAAATTTTTAAAATATGTTCTACTTATTTTAACATCAAGTCCTCTTCAATATTAAAAAAGTAAGCTGTGCAGAATCTAATAATGCTACATTCGTTGGTCTAGGACGTTTCCTTCAGAAAAGCTGTGACACTAGATAATTACCTTTTAGGGTTTAAAACTAACCTAGGGTTTTTGGGTTTTAAACTAACCTTGGATTGTAGGGTTTTACACTAACCTACAATTGTAGGGTTTTACACTAAACTATGAATTTAGGATTTTAGGAATTTAAAGGAACCGTAAACCACACAAAAAAGAAAATCAATTAACTCACCTAGAAGGCAGCTGGTACAATTCCTCTGTCAACGGCCAATTCAACCTTACCTCACTCGGCAAAACATCTCATGTTCCACTAAAACTCTACATACGCGAATATTACGCACTGAAGTACTCGTTCATAGCCGAATATTATGCACTAACACTCGTTCATAGGCGAATATAATGCACAGAAACACTCGTTCTTGCTTTCTCCGTTTTAAATCCGTCGGATTAGGATGACAAAAATCATGCCGGCAAAGGCGCAATACCTACTGACCTGCTTAAAAATTGACCGTTAAAATGCCCGTGAGGACATCCGTGGCCGCTAGGTAGTGTCGGATCAGCAATGTGCGGCCATTAATAATGGTGATCGACGTAAACAGACCAGCCAAACTGCTCGTACATTTCGCAATTTTGTTAAAAAAAATTTAATATGTTCTACTTATTTTAACATGACACCCCCTCCTAAATATGAACAAGGTAAGCTGTGCAGAACCCATTAATGCTACTTTTGTTTGTCTAGGACGTTTCGTCCAGAAAAGCCCCTAAACTGCATAATTACAGTTTTTTTTAAGTTTATTTTTTTTTGCAACAACTTCTTTATGAACAGAATTATTTCCCACAGGCCAAGTTATGCCTTTGTTGCTCTTCCAATTTTTTTATTCTTTGTAATTTGTTCTATTGAATTGTATATAGCACTTGCATATATATATATATATATATATAAGAAGTTTTTTTGTGTACATGTGCATGTACACACACATGTGCATGTACACACACACGTGCATGTACACACACACGTGCATGCACACATCCATCCATGCACACATCCATCNCACATGTGCATGTACACACACACGTGCATGTACACACACACGTGCATGCACACATCCATCCATGCACACATCCATCCATGTACACATTCATTCATCCACCCACCAGGACTCTTGTCTTTTCAAATGCAACCTTTTTTCTCCAAATGTTTTGTTCCAAGCATAAATGGATCCTCTACTGGGTGGCTCCTAGTGAAATTGTTTGAGAAATCCATGTTTCACATCAGTTACAGACTCCGTTTTCACTAACTGAATGACATGTGAATTCTACTGCTGTGCCATAGTTATCATTTTACACACTAGAACCTTCTAGTGGTCGCAGCTGGCCCATATGTAAAATAAATATTCTTAGATGCTCTATTGATTTGAAAATAATTTAAGTGAATATTGTTACAGTTTAGTTTTTATGAATTTCTGAATGTGTACTGTTTTTTGTGCAAATCCAGTTATATAAACATACCTAAAATAGGGCCATACATTATTTTGGTTATATTGTTTGTATTTCAGAAACAAAGGGTGATAAACAGAGGGAAGGTGTATCATCTGATGATAATGTGGAAGCAAACAGCATAGAGAAGTTAGGCGATGAAAAAGATAAAACAGGTACTTGTCCATTGAATCTTCTTGTATAATATTTATCTGTGGGCTGTATATAGCATTACAGTATTTTGTTGTTTAGAATAACTTAATGTGAATGGTATTAAATAATTCATTTTCAGAAAATCACATAGGCAAAAANAGTATTTTGTTGTTTAGAATAACTTAATGTGAATGGTATTAAATAATTCATTTTCAGAAAATCACATAGGCAAAAATTTTTTTCCTGTGGTGTTTTGAATGAAATATATAAATCAATAGTTTTTTTTATATATAGAATATAAGAGCCTTGAATTTTATTTGTAAGCTTAGCTATGAGATCTAGGACTCTAATTTGAACATGTAATAATAAGTTTATATTTTAATTGTACCGAAATGTAATTGTTCAGAGCATGCTATCACTAATAGCATTGTGTGTATATGTTACAAGTAGTAGTTTTAAAAATGAAAATTGGGAAACAGTTCATATAGAATTAAAACAAGAACAACAAAGAATAGTTAATGCATGGATTTACATAAATGATGACAGATTCAAGTAGTTTGGAGTTCACATTTTGGTAGTCCTGAATTTTTGGTAATGTTAAGTTGAATGTTTTAGGTAAAATGCCATTTTAGAGATAGTTGCCATGGTTGAAAGTTTAGTGTGTGTTAGTGTGCTGTAGGGCTTGTTGTTAAATCAGGTTATAAAAATGAGGTGAAGGTAAAGTCTTTAGAACAGAAAAACAATCTCAAAATTATTCAGTCACTTTCTTCAGTTTTTTCAGTATCCTCCCCACTTTCACTACCTTCACTGTCTGTTTTGTCATCTTCACTTTCATTTTCGCCTNTTCAGTTTTTTCAGTATCCTCCCCACTTTCACTACCTTCACTGTCTGTTTTGTCATCTTCACTTTCATTTTCGCCTACATTTACTCTTTTATCTTCCTATAAAACATCTTGCAACACTTTTTAAAACAATTTACAATGGTGTCAAGTGACACCTTATCCCATGCCAAGTTAATCCACTAAAACAGTAGAACAACACTTGGTTTTTTATTTTTCCTGTGATTGTCAAGGATTGGTTACCACCCAAAAGCCATTCATAATAAAACAGTTTCAAATATTCTTTAAATGGTTAGTTAACACAAACATCCAAAGTCAGTCCTCCTGGTATTACCACAAGGTCGGCATTCATGCTAGAAACTGTTGACTTCACTTAGGAGTTACATGCCCTGTGAAGACATCCAACAGAAGTATGCGCCTCTTTTGCAGTAGTGCTCCATGTCTCATGTTCCACACCACTTTCAACCATTCTTGCATCACCTCACTGGTCATCCAACTTGTAGACCGGCACCTGACTACCATCCCTGAAGGCAGATTTTATTTTGGCATCGTTTTTATATTAATAATTAAAAATGGCAGCATTTCGGGCCACTGAATGATTTTTGTGTTGAATGACAACATTTCAATTTTTCTTTATTTTCATTTTGTTTCCATCGGCGCACATTAGCCTTGGAGACTCTAAACTTCCATGCNAACATTTCAATTTTTCTTTATTTTCATTTTGTTTCCATCGGCGCACATTAGCCTTGGAGACTCTAAACTTCCATGCACTGCACAGTTATTTGTTTGTTCTGCATACTTTATTACTGCAATTTTAAAATATCTCTCATGACTCTGTCTTTATCCTTTATTAATTTACTTACTTGTGAACTTTTTTTTTTCACGTGATCAGCCATTTTTTCCACTTTGTAACATACAGAAACATGAACGTGGCTAAAACGGGCTAAAAACAGTAAACAAACTAGTTACAATGGGCAGTATTATAGTACAACCCATCTCCACAATGAAGCACGCAATGCATCATTTGTTGCTTACTACCCAGTACAAAAACATTGCCCTACAGATGTAACACAGTCGTTCATACTACCTGTTCCAAAAACATNTTTGCTTACTACCCAGTACAAAAACATTGCCCTACAGATGTAACACAGTCGTTCATACTACCTGTTCCAAAAACATTTCCCATCAACATTACACAATTAAAAATTAAGTACTCAAATTAAAGATGGCCCCTGCTTTTCAGAAATACTAATTTGGCAAAAAACATCATGTTAGATTTGGGTATGTACACTAAACTTGGACAGTTCTACAAAAGTAGCATGACCACAATTTACCCTTCTGCCACAGATGTTATGTCAATGAAGAAAACAATGTCTGTAATCAAATGTTATGTACAATGTAGGTAATTTATTTTGCAATGGACTTCTATCAGCAACATACAACAGACATGTCTTTCAAAAGTTATGTCACGACACATGGGTGCCTGGCGTAATAGAAGGTAGTTACGCTGCCACCAGGGCACTTATCAGTTGAGGAGTGCCCACCCTGAAAAGCCTGGGTGAAAGGTAGACCTCATCCTGTAGACGTTAAGGGCGCACAATAATTCTTCGGAGGCGTAGCAGGGTACGAACGGGTACCAGCCCGGGTTTAGTAAGGGCAAAGGACTATTAAAAAATGACCATCAAAGTAGGCTAAGGATAGTCAGATTCCCTCAACGCACTAGAATTAGGTTAGATACTCGCACTTCACAGAGCCATCAGGTAGGACTCTAGGTTTGCATTTGATTCCTTCCAAACTTCTAGAGCACGTAACGTTAAACAAATATAACAAATTTGGCACCAGTAAGCTCTTTCTCTCATCGAGCATACATAATTGGGAGGGTTACTAGTAATGTTTCTGCAGCGTAAGCGCTCGTCTAGGAATTTAAAATGATCGCTGTTTCCACATTTAGGATATCTAATGTGTCTAATTATGCAACATTCCTTTATCATGATGACCTGTTGGATTAATTAGAGTAATTTAAGACTAAGATCTTCACACTTCGGGAGGAAATTACTACTCTCTGAAAGACAAGTACCACGTTCTCTGGCCAGTCTTTCCTAGTTACTTGCCTCCGAGGTTTGAATAAAATTTTCTTACGACATCGAGGACAAATCATTCCTGGCAATGAATAGCCACATAGGGCTCAAGATAGTAAAATTGTTTCCAAAACAAATTAGATTTACAGACTTTAGAAATGAAGAGTTAAACTTCAAATTCANCTCAAGATAGTAAAATTGTTTCCAAAACAAATTAGATTTACAGACTTTAGAAATGAAGAGTTAAACTTCAAATTCACTACAAATTTATTTAAAATTTTACTCAAAGAAAGAAAACACATCACATTTGGACTCTTAAAATTTAAAAAATGCTAGGCCTTGAACAAATTATTGATAATATAACGTACAAAACGAAGACATGATGCGACGTCTCCCAGGAGCAGCCTGCCGTCCAGCCAAGACAATAAGCGGCTGGACCGAATTACAAGAACAGACGATGAGTAACCGCAAACAAGAGTATTTAAAGTGTCGGCCGCCATGACCTCTGACACCTGGTGGCACAGCGTAAAGTTAAGCAACCATGCCACAAGGACAGCTTGTTGTTACCCCGTGAAAACTGCAGTGAGGCCATCGCTCTGGGAGAGACCTCGTAACGAATCAAAGCCCAGAAATAATTGTGGGCACACTGCGATCTGCTGGGCAGCTGGAACTGTTACTTAACATGAACCAACAACGTTATTTTTCTTGGCTGATGGAACCTTTCAGTAAGCTTGCATGATTCTCAAAACTTTCCAATAAGTAGTCCGTCAGCATAGGAATCTTTTTAACTAAATTTTACTACAATTAAATTATNAATTCTCAAAACTTTCCAATAAGTAGTCCGTCAGCATAGGAATCTTTTTAACTAAATTTTACTACAATTAAATTATTAATACAGCTCCTTACAATTTGAACATAGCCTCAGACTCCCACCAATAAACAGGTTTTATACACAGTACAACTGTTAGGTTTAAGGTTTACACTACAGTTAATAGAATTCTTGAGGCATGTTATGATAATTAAATACATGGTGACAACACTGCTAACTGGACCTTGATTGGAGTTGCTACATTGTACAATTAAATTCTGAAAGTTGGGGTGGTTCTCGCAGTCAAGTCCTACGTTTTGCAAAACTCCCAAAAAGGGAACTTGAGTAAAAGAGTCGTTACTACTGAAAGAAATGCAATAACCCACAAAAAAGGGTGCAGTGTGTGACAGATTTTACCCCAATTTCAGCAGAATATTTTTTTAAAAAATAAATATACAATGTTATAGTCATAATACAATTTCAGGCAAACATCCCAATAAATGATTATTAAAAGTTGCATATCCGTATTACATTTCTAAATTAATTGCTAAGAAGATTTTTACATAACTTTTGTAATTTATGGTTCCCCCATGGTATTAACAAGAAACCTCTTCCCATGTCTTTATAAAGACCTCTGGCTCTCTGTTTGAGAATAACAGGAACACAGTCTTTGATACTAAAATCACATTGGTCTTCCAATATCTCGAAGCACGAAACATTCCAATTTCTTCTATGAACGATGAGGGACAGTAGATGGGAATGGTGGTTGCTGTCAGCCGAAGGCATCGAGACGTTGGAGGTCTACAGAAGTAAAGGTTGTTGCAGGCCGGCTCCTGATGGCCCATTTCTCAGCCTTAAGGTGCAGCATGTAGCAATGATCCACTAAAAGTCGAAGTTTCCTACAGTGCTGGGTTGCAGACCGTGACCGTCGCTGTAGGTACTTCTACCGAAGTAGATCTCTGTGACCAGAACAGATTT
>NQII01000153.1:452468-478970 GCA_002778355.1 Clitarchus hookeri | reverse complement strand
GACGTCGCCCACAGTTAATCCGAGTTAACCAAAATAGAGTACCACACCTCGGAAGTGTTTCTGTATGTTTTTTTTTAACTCGAGACAATATATCCATCCAGTAAAGTGAAACACCAAAAGACTAAGTTATTGATATACCCTCAACCTTCAAGGCACCTTATAGTCTGTGCGTGGAGGAATTAACTCCGACCCTATGAACCATCCTGTATGCCACATGTGGGGAATAGTGTCAAGACTGTGTCAAGACTTTGCAAAGATTGTGCACCTGGAACAAGACCATGCTACTGCTTCTTAGGCACGACAATGCTTTTCCAGGAGTGTGCTGAATGCATTCAGAGGTGGAAGATTCTCAGTAAGTGTAATTCCCACTGTGTTTACGGAATATTATCCAAAGATTTACAAAGGACAGGAAGCAAGATATAAGTCTCGCTGATCAATTGGAACACCAACTGTATTAAGGGCAGAGACGTTTTCATTAATAATTGATGAGAGAGTGTTTTTTAAGAATCAGTTGAAGCAGTTGGTGCTGGCAGCAGAGTCTCTGCATGGACAGATACAATAAGGTGCACATTTTGATACCAGCCAAGGAGCAATATCCAAGTAAGTCACATAAAAATTTACCTCAGATATGGGCAAGGGCTGTATCATTCCCTAAGGTTCTCCAGTGAGTAATTTTTTTCAAATACATGAATTTTTCAACTGCAGGCAGCTCTGGTATATTAGCCACAAGAATAGGAAACAGAGTTGAGAAATTCAACTACTGTTAAGAACTGCTGTCAAAATTAGGCAACACTGTTTTGGGGAGGGCTACGTAAGACTTTTTGACCTGAGAATTAATTGATGCAGTCTGTATCTTTGATTCATCAATGAAGTCCATGACCACCCTTATTTCAAAGTATTTCTCATCAAATGATGTGATGCGTGCAGCTTGTGTCTCATTCTCAAAATTTTCTTTTTCCGCCTGGCAGTTTCTTGTAACGTAATCTACCCCAAATTTTCAAGGAACTTGTGGTATGTCACGTACAGTAGCAAGAAAGAGTCTTTGCTTTTTTGGATTAAGTGTGAGTTTGTGCAAGGTTAAATGCATGCGTAATGCGTCCTTCAGCCTAACAAATCCACTCGAGTGCTGGTGGCAGTTCAGCACATTATTAACCAAAGTGCTACCATGGTGAGTACGGCACCAAACCCTTGCATAATAAAGAAAATATGCAGTTGGACTTCCAAAGGTACACGCAAACAAAGAATTAACAATCACAAGAAAACTGCAAATGCTATTACAACACAAAATGCTTTGTGAGTCANGGTACACGCAAACAAAGAATTAACAATCACAAGAAAACTGCAAATGCTATTACAACACAAAATGCTTTGTGAGTCATGTGATGCTACGTCTGTAAAATACAGTAGAACTCTTGTATAACATTTCTCAAGTGCTTCAAGAAATGTCAGCTTTATATAAGGGAAAACTTTATGAAAGGGCAATTTTGTATTGAAAAAACATGTTTGTGGATCAAGAGGAGGAATATATTATAAGAGGAGGGGTTCCACTGTAATGATCACTTAGTATAAACAGTCCACCACAACAAACATCTGGTCTTTTCACGTGTTGTGGCCCTAGTTGCATCTTGAAACAATTTCCATTGTAAAACTAAACACAGTTTTGTTCAACACACATGGACAACACGCTCAACGCACTCACTCACATTTCCTCTGAACAGTTACAAATACTAGCACATGAATCCAACCCAGAGGACTAAAAGTGCAGATAATTTAAAAATTGTGATAAATGGCCCAAATACAGCAAGCATGCCCATTAGCATCACTTACCCTCGAACAACTGACAGAGTAGGGCTGCCAACTCTTGTAGGCAGCAAACGGTAGAATCAGGGAAGCCAACTGCTGACTTGATGGTGCCACTGTCGTCCACAGTGCGTGAAGTTTAAACACTATTACAGTCATTAAAAAATGTACACTATTTACACAGCTCAACATCAGGGAAGGCAATGAAAAAGAGTGTCACTTAACAATTCATGTGACATCAGAGCTTTTCCAGTTCAGTTTAACCTTCAAATTCCTTATGTGTAGTTGGTTTTTTGTGCTTTTTCTGCTAACACTTTAGTGAAACCTTCTGTGCACACCTTTTTTGCCATCAACCTCCCAGTGGGTTTATCATAAAATTTGTAAATACAAAAAGTCTTATTGTAACATTATCTGATACTATATTGTTTCACTACAACTTTGATGGTAATAGAGGTGTGCAACTAGCTAGTTTGGTCACTTAATTTTTACTATTCTTTGACATGGACAAGGCTTAGGGTTATTTTTAGGCAAGTTTGAATACTTAAAATTGGTACAGTAAAATTAGCTCATTAAAAACACTTTGGTCACTCAAACTGCATTTGTTCATTCAAACATTATTCAAAAGCTCAGACTGCCCAGACTACTATAAGCAGCAAACTAGGGACTGTCCAGTTCCAATCACTGTATCCCATTACTTATAACTGAAGCAGTTTTGCCACATTGCATCCACAGTACAATTTACGTGAGAATTGTGTAATTATCATAATTGTAAGGTGGTAGGTATCTTATGCATTAACGTATTAACATGACTTGCAAAGTAGGCGTTACCATAGAAGGGGATCTAAGGAATGTTTGTGATGAATTTGCTATACCAGAATGTTGTGTAACTTTCCAAGCCTAATAACTGTTGTGATTTTGTGCTATATACTCGTGCTTGTGTGTGGACCTATCTAGTATTGAGCATAAGGATACAACTGTTCTGGAAGTAGGTACTGCTGCAGTGGATCTCAAGATGGCGAACAAGTAAGTTTCCAGCGTTTTGTTCTTGCTAGTTGTCCAGCTAAATTTATGTATAATGAGTTTTTTTCTAATATTTTTGGTCCTCCGAGCCGGATACATTTTCCATGGGAAACTCAGACTAGTGATTGTGTGTGTGTCTTGCTTGTATACATGCTCTACGTATAAGGAGATGTTTCCACGTGCGGAAGAAATTACCACCACCGCCGTTGAAATCCATTCACCATAAAATCATCCTCGCAAGGAACAAAGATGTTGAAGCTATTTTCATGGCATCGAATGTTGATTCAGCAATTTTCATCCCTTTTCTTTTTTGATCACGTTATACCACGTGGGTAATTTTTTGTCCTCGTTTTGTATTTCTTGTCTCTTTGTGGTGAGTAATTTGTTTTTAATTTTGTTGCATCTTTTCTCTTTGTCTCCTGCTGAGTTTACATGCTGGTGTGTGAACTTGTTTGTATGCCTTCTTTGACAAAGATACTTATTCTCTCAAGTCAGGTTACATAACCTAATTTTCGCCCGAGTGCAGTTGTTATTACCGTTTTTTGTTGATATAAAAAAAAATTTTAATACTTGCGGTGGGCTTCAAGGCATTCCTTATTAAATTAAAGCTTCAGGTATTGAAGTTATGGCACATAACCGAGAAGGTTCAGGTTCTAGTCAAAGCAACTGAAATCACCTTAAAAGTTGTTCATGAAGTAAATGCATTTGGCACTCAACTTGATGCGGTTGAGGGGATTGTAAATTTGTTATTTGATGAAATACTTACGTTGAATCCAGTACCCGGTGAATTTGATGAAACAGTGTTAGTATCTAAACATGACAAATTTTCTACTGCACTTGCCAACATGAGATGCCTCGTGACATCAACAATATAGTCCTCATTACAATTCTAATGAGAAAACTTGATGTAGGACTTCAAACAAAATTTGAAAATTCCCGTTCTGGAAACACAGATACTATGCCCAAAGTTTCAGAAGTCATTGATTTCCTGCAGACTTGGGCTGCTTGCTGGACTGTGCAAATGAGGTAGGAACCAAGTCTGGTGAGAGCCACGGGCAACACAGACCACTTCTCTTAACAAGTCTCGCCATACAATCCAACAAACCAAGACTGTGTTCGTAACCAACAGTGAGACAAGCTCACATAAACCCTATGCAGTGTGCCAATAGACACCTCATTCAATCTACAAATGTTCATAATTCATAAATGCCTTACCATCAGAGAGACAACTCTTAGCCCGGTTGAAGAAACTCTATTTCAACTGTCTTGGATCTTCTCATTCAGTAACGTCTTATTCGTCTACGCATATGTGTTTTAAATGTAAACAAAGATATCACACCCTTCTTCATGATGCCTATAACCCTCATGTATTGCTAGAACCAGGTGTTGAAGGTACTGATCATGATTCACAGGGTGAACAATTTATAAGTATTTCAGCTTGTGATTGTACATCTGTACTTCTGTCTACAGCTCTTGTCAGTGTCTATGGAGCTGACACCCAAACCCAGAAATGCGTTGTCTTTTAGATAGTGCAGCTCATGCCTCATTTATCACTGAGGCCACAGCAAATGTTCTTTGTTTACCTTTAAAGAAAGTTAATGGGAGGGTTTTTGACCTGTCACATGATACTGTCAATCTGACAGGAGCAATTGATTGTAAGATTCAATTCTCAGTGTACACCCAGTGTACATTCACTCACTCCCTATTTTTAGTGTCAAAATTGTCAGTGAATTGCCACAGGCAGCCGTTGATCTATGTGTCCGCACTAAACTAGGCTCACTTCCACTAGCAGATCCTCATTTAGACGAACCTGTTTGCATGGATATCTTGCTGGGCCCTGACGTCTATGTACGGGTGTGTATGAGTGGTCGTCTAGACCTAGGCAATTGCATGTCTATAGTGCTCAAATCCAAACTTGGTTGGATGTTGTTGGGATAGTACCCCGAATCTTGTCGTGAAACTGATAAGGGTCTTGTTTCCCTGTTTGTGGGTATGGAGGAATCTATGGACTCAATGCTCAAAGTGGTTTTGGGAATTTGAAGAGCCTCCACAGGTTATAGCTAAGGAACTAAATGCTGAGTTATGCAAAACTCATTTTCTAGATACTCGCACCTGAGAACCTTCTGGTCGATACAAGGCTTGCCTCTCGTTTAAACACCATGCCCACTCTCTTGGGGATTCTCATGTAAGTGCAGAGCAAAGGTTTCGCTCCCTTGAAAAGAAGCTTTTGTCTCATCCTGAGATGAAAATAATGTATCAAGAATTTATGAAGGATTATGTAGATTCAGGTCATATGGAACCTTATGTTACTTCACACACAATAGGTTGATGGTAAGGAAACCCTTACTTGTTTTATCTCTCATCACGGTGTGTTCAAAAGTTCAAGCTTGACCACCAAACTTAGGGTGGTGTTTGATGGGAGCGCCAAAACTTAAAATGGTGTGTCTCTCAATGATATTCTGCTACTGGGACCCAAACTTCATAATTATATAGTGAATGTCATCTTGCGTTTTAGACTCAATAAGGTTGTCTTCATATGGGACATATAACAGATGTACCGGCAGATATTAATCCACGAATATCATAAACCATACCAGCTGATTCTCTGGTGTGAAGACCCCACTCCCACCATTTCAGGTTTTTCAACTTAATACTGTTACATACGAACTGTCTCCTTTTCCATTTCTTGCCATCCACACCTTGCGCCAGTTAGATATTGATGAAGGTCTTCAATATCCTCTCACCCAAACTGCACTTCTCCACTATATCTTTGTTGATGACATTGTATCGGATGCAAACTCTGTGAAGGAAGCATGTTCATTGAAAGATCAGCTGTGTGAACGCTTACATTGTGGTGGTTTTGAGCTCAGGAAGTAGTTGAGTACAAAGTCTTAAATTCTGGATGACATACCTGAGTCTCATCGTGAGTGTCCGAGGGTTCTCAGCTTTTGGTTCTACAGTGGAACCCAGTAGAAGATACGTTATATTATCATTTAAGCAACAATACTGGAATCCTTACCAAATGCTTTATTCTCTCCCAAACTGCTCAGATATATGACCCCATGGGTTGGTTGTCTCCGATAATAGTGTGGGCCTAAATCTTGTTTAGTGGCTATGGACTCAGGGATTGGGATGGGATAACATGTTACCACACATTTCTTCTCCAACACCTCAATATCACTGCCATTCATACCTGGACTGATTCCAGTGCAGTCCTGACCTGCATCAAGACACAGCCTTACCTACTGAAAACATTTGTGGCAAACCATGTTGCCCAAATCCAGGAGTGGGTCCCTTCTCAGTCCTGGAAACATGTGATCTCGAAAGACAACCCGTCTGACTGTGCAACTCATGGCATGTTTTCACATGAATCTCTTTATCATAATCTGTGGTGGCATGGTCCTAATTGGCTTGTAGACCCTCCCGACCAATGGCCCGTGTCTACTGTGACTCAAACCAAGGAAAATATCTCTGATTTGAAGTCACCTCAGTCAGTGTTAGTGGCTACATATGCACCTCCTGATGAAATTGACATGTTGCGACAGACTCGAGCTTGGCTCAAGCTCGTTCGAATTATGGCATACGTTTGGCGTTTCATCACAAACAACCAAAAGCAAACTAGTCATTATGCATTACTGTCCTCGGCAGAACTGAACCAAGCTACAACCCTGGTGTGTTAAGGCATACAACATGTTTCTTTCCAAGAAGAGTTGATACAGATTAAGGAAGGAAAGCCTTACTCCCCACGAATGCAGCGCTTGGCACCCTTCTTGGATCCGCATGGTGTCGTCAGAGTGGGTGGATGTTTATCAAATGTAAACATCAAATTTTCGGCTAGACATCCCATTATCTTACCTAAAAACCATGCAGTTGTAGTTCTCGTAGACTTTGAAGTATTTGCATGCTGCTTCCCAATTTCTGAAATCTTTGTTGTGTCAACATTTTTGGATCCTTTCAGCTCGGTCCTTGGTCAGGTCAAGGGTTTTCAGGTACATGCGTTGTTTTTGATGTCAACCGGTCAACAACCCTCCCCTGATGGGAAATCTACCTACTACAAGTGTCACACCGGCTCGGGTTTTTGAGCACACAGAGGCAAGGGGGGGGGGGTTAACTATGCGGGACCAATATCTACAAGACTTAACACATTACGCTGTAGCATCAGTCAAAAGGCATACCTCTGCATTTTCATTTGTTTTTCCACCAAGAAGTGCATATTGAAGTTGTTAATGACTTAACTGGAGACAGTTTCATTCTGCTCTGACCCGATTCGTCTCCAGAAGGAGTCTGTGTACAAACCTATACTCAGATTGTGGCACCAACTTCATAGGTGCTTCACTACATTCACCAGGCCTTTACACAACTTTTCAAAATCTCCTCTCTTGGAACATTTTACCTTGTCCCACCCGATCAGTTTTCATTTTCTTCCTCCAACCAGCCCTCACCAAAGAGGATTGTGGGAAGCTGCAGTAAAATCTGCTAAATACCATTTACGGCAGATGATGGGTGATCAAATTCTAGCATTGGAAGAGCTCATAACACTGTACCAAAGTTGAGGCTTTTCTCAATTCAAGGCCCCTGATGCCCATGTCATCTGTTCCCTCTGATGTGGCTGTCCTCACTCCTGGGCATTTCCTCATTGGCAGACCCCTGGTGGCTGTGTCTGAGCCTCTCGAAGATGATGGCTACCTGTGTTTATCCTGACGGTGGAAAATGGTATGTGCCTTGGCCAATCAAGTATGGAAAAGGTGGTATCAAGAGTATCTGCAGCACCTACAGCGTTGGGGGAAGTTGCGGACACAGCAACCAGGACTTGCTGTTGGAGATCTTGTCCTCATTGGGGAAAATTGTATACCACCCTTGGGCTGGTGCTTACCCAGAGTGGTTAAGCTGCATTTCAGGGAGGATGGTATTGCCAAGGTGGCAGAAGTGCGAGCCCAGAGGGAGAGCTGCGTCGAGCAGTACACAAGTTGTACCATCTTCCTGTACAGTAATTACCTTCCTCAAGATTGTGTACACCAATTGTACATAAACCCCATGTGTTGTTTCCTGTTCTCCGTTGTTATACAGCCCACCGAGACCTTGGCCGGTCTCGGTGGGCTGTATGTTGTGTAACTTTCCAAACCTAATAACTGTTGTGATTTTGTGCTATATACTCGTGCTTGCATGTGGACCTATCTGGTATTGAGTGCAATGATACAACTGTTCTGGAAGTAGGTCCTGCCGCTAAGAAGAGCAGTGGATCTGAAGATGGCGACCAAGTAAGTTTCCAGTGTCGTGTTCTCGCTAGTTGTCCGGCTAATTTTATTTATAATGAACTTTATTCTAACAAGAATGTAAAGCAAACAGGTTTTTAGCAATACTAAGACAAATTATTAGCAACAGAAATTGCTGCATATTGTGTGAGCGCATGGATGGTTTGTTGTTCGTCTAAGACAATTTATACATGCTGCAAAATAATGCTTTTTCAAATGTAAACTGCCACATGAAATTGCATATGTAACAGTGTTGACTGTACAATTTCTTCATTTGCTTCAAAGGAACTCATTAGATACATGTATGAAGAGTACCTTCTCTTATTACCTGTATATTACATTCACTGTTATCACAAAGTATTTTTACGTGCATTTTATTAATAGGACTTTACAAGACCCCTAAGTGTTTTATGTTTCTGTACATATAAGACCATTGTTTCGTGAACATTGCATGCATTTGCAATGGGTGTGCATGTCGTGGCAACATCGCACCAGCTAGAGGCAGAATGGTCTTCTGGTTGATCAAGCAGGTTCAAAAATATAGTTTCACTCTGTTTAGTCCATGAAAATGTGCCGTGGACAACGACAAGTCTCAAATGTTTGGGCCAATATTTTGAATGAGTTAGGCTTAAACTAATGAGGGAGTCCTGTTTAGCACCAAAGAAAAACTAGACAGTAAAATTGTGACCTTGAACATCTCTAGTTTTTAATCTGTGGTCATATTTGGTTATAATGTCACCCATATCTCTTTATAAAGTTTTTATTGTATTAAAACAATCATAATAATTGTTGCAATGCAGGATCCATAAAATTCTGCCGATATATATTTTCCCCATAAATTATTACGTAGTGAAAACTGTGATTGATATATGTACATATGTATCTCTTCTCTCGGAGCAGCTTAAGTCCTTTACATTTTTTTTTCTTGTAGTTCATGGTTTAAGTGCAACACACTAACTTAATTAGTATTTTGAGGTGACTGGAATATTAATTACTTGATTTAGCATTGTTTGTATGGAAAAATCTAATATGTTTATTGTTCAGTTGCAGTTTCCAACAACATAACAGGTGACTGAAGTATTGGGTTTCTTTTGTTGAGGTGAAGATTCCAAAAAAGAGGACGGAAGCAGTGGCGAGGGTGGCGAGAAGACTGGTGAGGAGATTGTGGAGGGTCCTGTGCAAGGTCCAGTATGGCAGGAACCTGAAGAAACCCCACCACCATCCAGACCATCCTCTCCATACTCTCCTACCCGTGACACTACTCCTGACTCCACCACAGAAGCAAGCAAGCCCCCCGTTGTTCAGGAACCAGTGCTGCAACATCCACCTATCCCACCTCAGCCACATTTTGAATCCCCCCCGATGATGCAGTTGATGACACCGCCACCCATGCAAGTGCAGCAGATTGCTATGTCCCGTCCTCTTCCCATTTCACAACCACCTCCTCCTTTCCTGTCGTATTCTACACCTCCTCCGGGACTGCACATCGTCCCACCTCCTATGCCACCAATGCAGCCCCAGCCTCTTCCACCTCCCTTGCATCCCAACACTTCCATAGCACCTCCCCCGATGGGGCATCATATGCTCCCACCATTACAAAATATACCACATCCTCTCAATATTCCTCCTCCGGCGCAAGCACCGCCTCGTGCCTCGGCTCCTGTAATGCCTCATCCCATGCATGGCCCTCCTCACCCCAACCTCAGTCAACCTCCACCCATGATGCGCCATTCTGTACCGCTACCTCAGCCTCCGATGATGCCAATTGCACCACCCATGATGCAACATCCGGTGCCCCCTCGTGTGCCGTCTGGTGTGCCGCCGCCACCAGTGATGCCTGCGAATGTTGGAGGTAATATAATATTGCGAAATATTTATTTGTGAGCGTCAGTTGAGGTTGTTTGCGATACGACCCGGTATCTGATTCGAGTTTACCAGTTTGTTCAACAGCGATGGTGCAGGATGAGGCAGTTCGGCAGCTGGCTAGAACTGTGGCGCAGTGTGGAGATGACATTGAGGACATCATCAAGGCGAGGAACCCACAGGACCCCAGCATATGGTACAGCTGCAAACAGGATGTACATTTAGAGCTGGTGATAATGCAACTAACTGCATTTGGGTTTGCTCAGTTGGTATTTTTTTTATGTTGTTACAGGAAAGAAATAGTGAACATTCAAAATTAATTTATTGTAATATTAACCCGTGATATTTGTGTGATTTATAAAAGTTAGGACATCCAGCAACAACTATATGGCGTGTCAGTGATGACATATTTGCGACCGTTAATGCATGTACGTACAGTATAATGAATTTCACGGGAAATGTAAGGTTTTTTCTAAGCTCTGACAGTAGTATTATTGTTAGCTAAAATTTGTGGTACTTAATATTTATTTTCATAGGAATATGAAAAATGAAAGTCTGAGAGCTTTATAGAAATAATGTACAAACCATGAAAGTCATAGTTTAAAAAGATTCCTTAAATGCTATAGCCTGTAACTTTATGTGCCAAAACACCACTATTTTTTTTAATCTCCTATATAAAAATGATTTTTGTCTTATTTTGTGTTTGCAGTCCATGGGTTATGAATAAGTTCTATTTTTTTATTATTTTTGTTTGTTGAATTTGTTTATTAATCATAAAATTTTGATGAACATGGTTAGATTTTTTCAATCAGTTGGTTATATATTTCCATTTATATGCAATACCATGTGTGGTAAAGTACGTTTCCATGCATAAAAAATGTTAAATGAAAATAAGTGTTATGATTTTACAATCAGTTTGCATGTGCATAAAAACAAAAAAATTGAATTGTACCACACGAATGTAATGTAATTTTTTTATCATAGGACACAGATCATGTTAAACAATAAATTACATTTTTCATTGGCCAGAGAGACACTACACTGTATACTCACAGATGCTAAAATGTAACATTTACATAGCCTGAAATGTGTGCATCATATGCAGTCATATGCTTATTACCTTAAACCCTGACTTTAGTATGTGGATTGTAGTGTTGGAGAAAGACTGGCTAAACGTACACTGTTTTTAGGCAAATTGTAGTGGTCTTGTTCCAAGCAGGTAAGTATCAGGCTATCAATCCTTGAATAAGTGGCCATGTTTAATGCGCATTGGACAAAGAGAGGAAAGAAAATGCTGCATTGCTACTATGACTGCAACTGCTAGTGAATTGTAGTGATGTATTTACAAGGAAAGGAATAATATTCTCATTTAATACAACACTTAGTTGGACAACAAATGTTTGGTATGTATCTGTGTATAAGAGAAAAAGGAAATTTGTGCAGTATACCTAGGGCCCCACTTTTACGGTAAATAAAATAAGCTGATTTAGTCATTCAAATTTCACAATTTCGACACAAAAATATTTTTATTTTGTCAAATAAATTTTATAGCAAAAAATGCATGTATCGTTATTAGAACATGAATCTGTTGTTTTTGTAATGATTTCACTCAAACTAAATGGAATTTGTTATTCATTATTTTAATCAGTACATATTTAAGTGGAAAACATTCAAGAATATGTAACGATAAAGATGAAAGGACAACCTTACGAGTGCACACTTGTCATGTACCACACATTGTCACATCACGGTAATTTTTGTGTTATAAATCTTGTACTTTATCAAGATATTTAAAACTGTTCAAGAACATTCACTAGCATTTGAGTTTTACAAGATTTTTACATCATCCACATACAACTTTTGTTAATTTGTAGATAACAATATTTTAATTAAATCCCATTAATTTCAATATCACTCCAACACAAACCACAATCTAACTGCAAAATACAGAGTGAGTATAAAAGAATACCCCAACTTTGCAGGTCTAAAATATCAAAACCTAACAACCTACAACTTTGATTGACCAATTAAATTAACTATGGAACCTTGAAGTTCGTTAACCATACATTCATAAATGTTAAATGTGACCACCATGATGAGTGGCCGAACGGCATCTACGCGATAATCAAACTCGTTCCACGCTCTTGTCAGCATGTCCGGTGTTATGGTTTGGATGGCGTTAGTAACTCTCGGTTTGCGGTAGTGATGGTAGCGAGCTCGCATTCGACACGTCAATGTGATGGGGATGGTCTGATGTTTCCTTTATGTGCCGAGAGATGACACTGGGAGCGTCTGTCATCACACTATGAGCGTGTGTTGGTGTTAGTTCGCATCACGATGGCGACGAAACAACAGAAGGCATTCTATGTTATTCAGTTTACTAAATGTGAATCGGTTACGACTGTTCAACGTGAATTCCGTCGCAAATACAGACATCGTCCTCCCAATAGGTGGAGTATCGTACGTTGGTTTTGTCAGTTTCGTGACACAGGGTGCCTTTGCAAAGGCAAAAGTTCCAGGCGGTCACATGTGTCCGAAGATAATGTGCAACGGATTTAACAAGCATTCGTTCGCAGTCCGAGAAAATTAACTCGACAAGCTAGCCAGGAAATGCAAATCCCTGAATCAATGGTATGGACGGTGTTGCGAAAGCAATTGTTGTACAAACCATACAGGTTACAGCTTGTACAGGTTCTTACCGAAAGGGATAAAAAACTGAGATGTGATTTCTGCACGTTCGTTCTTGCCCAGAACGAGGTAGATGATGCCATCATGTCTAAGCTGGTTTTTAGCGATGAAGCGATGTTCCATACAAATGGTAAGGTGAACCAGCGCAATATGCGGATATGGAGTCAGGAGCCTCCACATGAAACCACCGAACTCGAGCGGGCTTCCCCCAAAGTGAACGTGTTTTGCACTGTATCCAAAGACACTGTTTTCGGCCCTTTCTTTTTTCACGAATCCACTGATACTGGAATCCCTTATTTGGACATACTTATAGAGTGGTTGTTTCCTCAGTTAGAAGAGAGACTTAATTTTCTAGCAGGATGGTGCGCCAGCCCATTGACACCTAGCTGTTCGTGGATACCTGAACGAGACGTTCCCGCAACGCTGGATTGGTCGAGGAGCAGCTGGTGACCAGGCTCTTCATCACTAGCCCCCAAGAAGCCCAGATCTAATCCTGTACGCTATGGAGGTACATAAAGGATCAAGTGTTTCGTCCACCATTGGCGGCTAACATTGACGACCTCAAAACGAGAATTATTGATGCCATCCAAACCATAACACCGGACATGCTGACAAGAGTATGGAACAAGTTTGATTATCGCGTAGATGTCTTTCGGGTCGCTCGTGGTGGTCACATTGAACATTTATGAATGTATGGTAAACAAACTTCACAGTTCCAGGATTCAGTTGATTGGTAAATCAAGGTTGTATGTTGTTTGGTTTTGATATTATAGACCTTCAAAGTTGGGGTATTCTTTTATACTCACCCTGTACTAGTAGATATTTTATTACTGATAAAAAAAATACTTCAAAATACTCTTTACATTGTAAAAATATTTTTGCAATGAAGTGGCAGAAACCGGTTTGTTTTGGTTTTCTACGCAATATGAAAATTACACAAATTTCTGCCAATGCATGTTGTTGTCTTTTAATGTTTTATGTCTTCCACTATCAGCAAACCACTGTGCATACGGTATGGCAGTGTTTAAGCCTGTGTCTTTTCCCAACCAGTCACTGTTTACATCGCAGTTTGCATTTTGGTCAGTTTATAAAAAATTTAGGAAACACTGGTTACGTCAGCAGCTACCATATGAATTTGACAGGTAAACGTCATTGACGTATTTGCGTTATCCACATCTTGGCCAGCTCCAGGGCAGATACTGGCCGTGATTGGATGCATGAATTTGTGCCAAAATGTGGGAAGTGGGTTGCTAGCCCGCCTAGTTTCCTTGTCGGACTATGCTTCATCTGGACCAGTTGCTCTCTAAGATGCTGCTCAAATGATAATTTTATTTTCTGAAGTAAAGTGTATCAAAATGTTAAACATTGTTATGGAACATGTTTTAAAGTATTAAAGAGCAGAAGACAGGTGAAGAAGAGGCCCAATGTTTGCTGGATTATAATTATGTGAGAAGATATAAGCCTAGTCCATTTTTTTCCCAATAATGGCGGGGGGAAGGTATACCCAGCAAAGCTATAAGTACTTTGCCAGGAACACTTGTCTTTTGAACATCCTGTCTCACAGTGACATGTTTTTAATATGTTTTAAACAGTCATTCTATGCAATTATTTATTAAAATTTAATGTCAGAATTCTGGAGCACTTTCTGAGTACCCTGAGATAGAAGGAGTTCCATACTCACTGGCTGGTGCTCATTACCGAGGAAGATTAAAATTATTGGAATGAACAGTGATTATGTTTGTTAAATGGGAATTTAGTTTTGTTATATGCACATGGCAAACAAAGGGAATTTGAATATTTGCTAGAGTATGTTTAATGTTGAACAATTTATTTCATAAGCTTTTACAATATTTAAGCTGATGAATGAGATATTTGTAGTGTTTTCCTTGCAAATGGTAGACATTAGTACCCTACCCCGGGTTCTGTTCAGGTAATTTTCTTTCTCATTTAACCAGAAATGTTCTCCGCAAGTGCAAGTGATATGTTTTGTTTGTAGGTGTTTACTGGAGAGAGAAGGAATTTTTATTGATGTGTAAGAGGGAATCTTGTGTCACTCCACACTTTGTACACTACAGTTTATTTTGTGTGTGTATGCAAAAAAATCCCTTCACACATCAACACACCAACACATACAAGTTGTGTGTGTCTCTTCCCCCTCCACACAAACACAAAATAATATGAAAATCCCCAAGTGAAAGCCTCTATTTCAAATAATTTTTGGCATTCTTAACTGGTTTTGTGACGTTAGCAGTCGACTACAATCACCACCCTGGCTCAATAGTTCCGTATTTGCTAGTTGTCAAGAACCTAATCACAAAGCACAGATGATGTCGGCAGTGTTTATAAATACTGCGCGAATGTTTACTACATAATTATTACACTCCACAAAAAATATTCATCTATGTTTTATATATGTACTATTTACTTTCGTCATATCACCAACATTTTTGGTTAGAGATGTTAGTTTATAAATAAAATACATGTAGGCGTGATTTTGCCAGTAAACGAGCGCCATAGCGATTCGGCTATATATAGAATCGTACGAGCAACAATAATATTTTGACCATGCTACCAATCAATTTATAAATCGTAACGTAAAAATATCGACTTTGTTCCATTTTAATTTTCAACAATGTGATCACCACCATGCAAATAATTTTTTATCCGCACGTATGTGAAGTAAATGAGAGATAATGCTGTATAACAAATGGAAAATTGTAAAATTTAATGTTTTTGAGAGTTTTTACGCTAAAGGAATCTTGCACTGTGGTTTTACATGCACCTAAACAAGCAATTTCGTCAATGTTTTGCAAAAAGGGAATTATTACAGAATTTTGCGAAGGAACGTAATTTCTCAGTATTTTGCATTATTNGTGAAGGAACGTAATTTCTCAGTATTTTGCATTATTTCATGGTTTGCAAAAATTTCTAGGCCCTAAGTATACCATTTAAATTCATTGTGGACAGACACGTAGGAAGTGTACATGCACNGCACTGTGGTTTTACATGCACCTAAACAAGCAATTTCGTCAATGTTTTGCAAAAAGGGAATTATTACAGAATTTTGCGAAGGAACGTAATTTCTCAGTATTTTGCATTATTTCATGATTTGCAAAAATTTCTAGGCCCTAAGTATACCATTTAAATTCATTGTGGACAGACACGTAGGAAGTGTACATGCACNGTTTGCAAAAATTTCTAGGCCCTAAGTATACCATTTAAATTCATTGTGGACAGACACGTAGGAAGTGTACATGCACTTGCAAAGACACACACAACTACCCCCTTTCCCCTTCTTCCTTAATCATTTTCACAGGACAGGGCAACAGTTACCAGAGATTTTAGAAAGAGAGTTCAAATATGTGTAGGCTCTTGCAAAAAACAGTTTTATTCCTCCTGATATGAGTAGGGAAAAGAAATACATTCTGTGTTAAAAGCATGCAACGTACTTTATTAAACATTCCAATAAAAGTTTGTTGATGAAATCAAATAATAGTACTTTTTGCTTGTTTGCAATAATGAAATTTAATTTTAAAAAAATTAGTTTTTATATTGCAATCATTTGAAAATTCCAAAATTAAAGCTGAAAGTTTTTGCTATAGAGATAAACACTGGAACAGATTTTATTTGAAAATCAGACACCTTATGTAATGACCCTTTACCTGGTTTTTTCTTCATAGTGTGGTGTGCAACACTGTATTTAAATATTACTAAAGTCTAATTTTCTGGTAGCTAGTCAATGCAAACTATTACTGGTTTTTTTTAATTATTATTTTAATTAATGCGGTACATAATTCCTTTATTCTCCTTTTGAGAATTCTAAAATTAATGCAGGGTGCCTACTGGTTATCGAAAAGTCACAGAAATTAGGAGGGATTAACAGATGTCATGAAAAAGTCATTATAATTAGGGCAACGTCACAGATTTTCGTATGAGCGCGGAATTTTACCTTTGCAGCCAGCGTTAAACTTTAATGCCTATCTGTCTGCCGGAGAGAGGTAGAAATCCCTGTGGATAAAGTGGGACAGGTATTAAAAATCACAAGAGTACTCAATGCAGTTTTAACTTTTGTATACCGTGCATAATATGGTGTGTGTAAAGGAAACATGTCTAGCCTACATACAAGTGTTTAGATTGTAAACCATTTGTTTAGGACATGGCCCAATGCCACCTGTGGAGTGAATGTACCTTCTCCCTCCATCAGCAGCCACGCCATACTAAAAGCATCATAAGGAGGGGTTTGAGAAGGTGACTGATCAAAACAAGGAATGCTTACTGACCCTCTGTCCTCTACACTGCCCCGCTGCCACAGCCCTGCGAACAAAAAAAAAGTGGAGTCAATGTCTGCATTGTGAGAAACACACCAATGTCACCAATTCAAGCCACAAAAGCCCATTTTTAAGAAAATAGAAAACAGCGCATAATAAACTCCTTGTCCTATGGGTTGAGGAAAATTGTCTTTAAAAAAACCTGAAAATAATTTAAACCACAAAGAAGTCACGGTTAAGGAGGAATTACTGTATACTATATTTGTATTCTCGCCACAATCCAATTCACACAAATGTTTTCAAAATAACTTATGAAATTTAAGTGTGTCCATGTACTACCAAAAGATAATAAACAATTAAATATGGACTTCCACAAACACAGAAATGCCTAGAGTCCTTGGCACAAACAGCATAACGAAGTGGCATAAAAATGTGGAAATTACCAAAGGACCTCGCACAAACAATAATAAAAGGAGGCAATATACACAAATAAACAAACATGCTGGGTGATAGTATATAGGACAACAAAGAGAATGAAATAATAAAAAATATATACAAGACTTTATTTTATTATAAAAAAAACCATACAGGCCCTGAGGAAAACGTGACTTGTGGTTGTGCATTGTTAAATCATTTCACTGAAATTTATTTATTTTTTAAAAGAAACCAACACAGTTGTAAATAAATAATGTCGCATGACAAAATAATTGACAACAGAATAGAGGTCAGTAACACAATATTAAAGATTAGTCTTTGCAAAAGAAAACAAAATGTGAATAATCATTGCAGTGGAACCCTCTTATAAGGTCTTCAGGGGCCCACAAGAAAGTGACACTATAACAGGGAAACACAAAAATTCAATAATCTGGACACCAAAAGATATAAAATTATGAACTGTAATAAACACACAACTTTATAAAATAAACAAAATAAATATTTTTTAAAATACATAATCTTTTATGAAATTTTATCTCCTCGTTGCAAAATCATAAAATTAGTACATGAGCAAAAGATTACTGTACATGCAAAACAAGCACAGTTTGTCTCCTCGTACCAAGTAAACAAAATTGTCTACAACCAAAATACGTAATATAAAATCTTCATGGAAGTTTGTCTCCTGGTTGCAACAATGATTCGGTTCAGAGTAGTCACTGGGATTTCCAATTTCTGAGCACTTGCTGTGCTTGATCTACCGTGATAACTGTCCAGGTGCTTGATTAAGTTTAACTTTTCAGCTAATGAAAATGTATGTTTTTTCTTAGAGGCACTCATTTTAATTTTTCACTAAAAATTGTTTCAAGGACAAATTAATTTTCACTGCGTAAACATTAACCGACTACGTAAATATTAACTAGGCATGTGTGAGGGTCGTTTTTTAAATGGGGAGCGAAGCTTGCATTATGAGAAGGAATTTTTGAGAAAAATCTAAGTCAAAGGATTAAAAAATATATATATTAATTTATAGTAGGCTACAGTTTTCAAGTGTATTCAACTCATTTGTATTGTTACTGCCAAAAAAATGTATGCCTACTAGACACTGAGCAATGGAACAAAACATATCCTAATCTTGTACTGCTGAAAAACTGAAATATCAAAATCTGCAAGAAAGTAATCATTATACATTTAGATACCTACAAACTTTATAAAAACTACCATACTCTATATATCCAGTCCCATTTGAAACCACCACCACACAGTGATTTCAATGGGTGGCTATCAACATTTAGCCTCTTCACTTTCCTCCTCCAAGCACTCTAGTCAATGTCAGATGAGATTGTAAACTTGCTGGATGGTGGTGGCATTAGGGCCTCAGAGCAAGAGAGTTGAGCCACTTTCATTGCTTACAAGGAAAGTGTGCAGTTCTTCCAAAAAGACGTATCAGCTGTGGTACGTATGTCAGCCCAACTCCTGCAGGTGATAAATTATGACATCATTGCATATGTCAAAATTAGAAAGGCAAAGAAACACAGATTTTTCGGGACAGAAAATCCACACTGTAGTTGTGTTATGGTCAGTCGCCCTCCTATTAAACAGCCTTCCACTGGTGTGTATCAGGCATGTCTTGTTCGCCTAACAAGAGAGAGAGGAAGAAAGAAAGAGACAAGGGTAAGCTGTAAAAACATTCACTCCCTCCCCTTGCTTACCGGACCCACCCTCGACTCACCCTCATCAATGTCAAGCTGGTAGATTATCTCAGCAGGGTGGAGCTTGAGATAAAATCTACAAACTTTATTTGAAAAACAGTGTAAGTTGAACATCTTTTCCATTGTGGGCAGTCTATGGCGTTTACGAATGAAGAAAATACAGTACTAATGTAAGCAAAACGTATGAATATGTAATGAAATACTTTGAGTTGTGAATTGAAGTTATGTGAAATGGTTTGGTGACAAGAAATAAATTACTGAATCAGAAACAGTTTGCATTATTCGTGGAAAAATGAAAACATTATTTCCGGGAATGTTATTGTTCTTAGAGAGAAACATTCGGGACCAGGAGAATCCTGCATTATAGACGGGAAAACCCTTTAAACGGGAACCTTATAAGCACGTTCTACTGTAGTTTAAATCACATCGTCACAACATGATAGTCCAGTAATTAACTTCAATATTAAAATATAGCTTCTCATCATTTTAAGGTATTAAAATAATTAAAAGTGTGTTTCATTCAAAATTGACAAGCCTTTTGTCGCAATAGAAATTAGATTAATTAATTGACGTATAATTACTATTTATTTCCTATTAACTTTAGTTAAAACAACGTAAATTGACAGCTTAAAAAGAGTTGAAAAGAAGTACCTGAACAAAAGATAGTTTTAAAAAATTAGTTACAAATGTGGTATAATTTGAAAGAGCATAGTTTTAAATGTCTATAACATTTGTAAATGTGCATTATAAGAAGTGATACTTTAATAAAAAAAAGAAATATTTCACAGATAAAGTTCTGTAGTGACTTAGCTAAATGACGACATTGTTGAATCCACGGGATTTCTCGTGGGCAAGAAGATAACATAATTCACTGTTGAACTGCAGAACGGAAGAAATTAAGTCAAACTTAACTATGTCACCATCAGCAAGGCAAGGGCAGGTGATTTGCAGAAAGGTTTACCCAAGATGTAAAGAAAAAAATAGGGGCGTGTGAAGCTTCGCATTTTCAAAGTCGAATCAAAGACTTTTGTACCTTCGACTTCATCTTTGAATAAAAAATTCTTTTAAAATCTTGTGCGGAAATTGCGAATAATTTACATTCCTATTCGAGTGATTGTAGAGCTGTACCGACCTTTTGAAAGTTTTCCCCTGGAAGGAAGCAGGCTGGGAAAGGAAACTTCAATGGAAACGAGTCTCAACTTGCACCATTTTTCAAACAAAGTTTTTAGTTTTTATCCCAAGCTCCACCCTGCTGAGATAATCTGCCAGCTTGACATTGACTAGGGTTAGTCGGCCACCAACAGGAGGGAGAGGAATGATTCTCTCTTTCTCTTTCTTTCTCTCTCTTTCTCTCTCTTTCTCTCTTTCCCTCTCTCTCTCTTTCTCTCTCACACACACGCATGTGTGCGCACACACACACATACACACACACCAGTAGAAGGCTGTTTAATAGGAGGGTGACTGACCATAACACAACTACAGTGTGGATTTTCTGTCTTTAAAAATTCACGTTTCTTTGCCTTTCTAATTTTGACAAATGCAATGATGTCATAATTTATCACATGCGGGAGATGGCCTGAAGTATGTACCACAGCTGATACGTTGTTTTGGAAGAACTGCACACTTTCCTTGAAAGCAGTGAAAGTGGCTCAACTCTCTTGCTCTGAGGCCCTGATGCCACGACCATCCAGCAAGTTTACTATCTAGCCTGACACTGACAAGGGTTCTTGGAGGAGAAAGGGAAGAGGCCAAATGTTTATAGGCATCCATTTAAATCACTATACGGTGGTGGTGCCAAATGGGACTGGATTTATGGAGCATGGTAGTTTTTATAAAGTTTGTAGGTATCTAAATGTATAATGATTACTTTCTTGCAGATTTTGATATTTCAGTTTTTCAGCAGTACAAGATTAGGATATGTTTTATTCCATTGCTCAGTGTCCAGTAGGCATACATTTTTTTGGCAGTAACAATACAAATGAGTTGAATACACTTGAAAACTGTAGCCTACTATAAATTAATATATATATTTTTTAATCCTTCGACTTAGATTTTTCTTCAAAATTCCTTCGCATAATGCAAGCTTCACTTTGACTTTGCTTCACATTTAAAAAACAACCTTCGCACATGCCTAGGAAAAAATATAGCCAGCACTTGCAGAAATATTAGCCCAATGGGTGCAATAAAGGTTAGGTTGGCACATGCACCCTCACTAAAACAAAGATATAAAAGTCAAAATATTAGTGATTGAAAATAAATGGTACACAAGGAGAAAACATTTGTGTTACTCACCAAAGAGGGAACACAGAAAAAAATATCCAATTGGTCCACTATATTTTGAACCACCAAACCAAATGGATAGCCAACAACTCACAAATATTAATTACTATGTCTGTGACCGACTACATGATGCCATCACAGCCGCAGCACAACACAGAAAAGACATACTAGCAGCACTGCGAGATAGAAAGTTACTTAGCAATGCTTTGTCAAAAATGCAAAAGTGCCAAATGAAAGACAAACTAAAAGGTTAGATTTTCAATGATAGATGTCGCAGGCTGTCTAGTGCAAGGATATGCAGAGAAAAAAACTGCAAAACTGCAGCTGCAGGGAAGTGAGTGGAAGGGAAATTTGCAAGGCTGCAATGCACATCCGTTTGGTAGAGAAACAATCTTTCATGAAATGCTGGTCTGCAGACGACATGGGATTATAAACGTAACTTTCAACAGACCAAAACTGAATTGAAATCAAAGTAACAATATCAATAAGTAAACTAAAATAGTGACAAACTGTGATAAAATAAACTGAAATAAGTAATTCACTTCCTTTATTTGCTCTGATAAATAAATAAATCAACATATATCAAACAGTTATCACAATGAGTTAAAACCATAACTAATTAGTGCTAAGTTGTTTCCTGTTATACCAGTATCATAACTACCTAGCCGCATCTGCTTTCTTAGTTCAGACCCAGGTACCCTTCACCTGGTTTGCGTAGGTTAACTTTCGTTACAGTTCTTGGTAAATTAGGAGTTAGTAAAGGGCCGCCGTGTTATTATTCTTGGAATAAACACGTCTTCAATTATCTTCCGAGTACTCATTGCTAAATGTGACTGTAACTCCAACTTCTGCAGACGTCAGCCCACCAGAGAAGAGCAGGAGACAGCGGCATTCCCATCCTATTTTCCGAACCTAGTGTTGGACTGTGGGTTCCCTTAACCGGGTGCACGTACGTCAAAACAATACACATTAGTACGGTAGAGCCTTAACTATTAGGTCACAACCACAACGCGATTAGTCAGTCAGTACAGTCCATTCACTCATCCACCACGCTGAATTGTTGCCGGATAGAGTCAGAGACTGGGTCTGGAGGTCTGGCCCCTTTGTTTCACACCCACGTCGTTGTCGGACCCCCGGGGTAAACCCACCGCGCTTAACTGTTTCCGGTTAGAGTACTCGAGTACAACTCTGGTTGGCTCGGCCTTGCTAGGCTCACAACTTAGATAGGGTACTTTGTTGCATGTTCCTCTCTTGCGTGGCTCACAACTTAGATAGGGTACTTCGTTGCATGTTCCTCTCTTGCATGGCTGACTGTAGAACCTACCTACATGCCTTACACCCATAGGAGTGGTACAAGTTGCATACTAGAAAAGCAGCTTCCAACTTCAAGCTTAACTTTGGCTCTAACCCATCCCCAACTGCACTTTGCAGCATAACCTCCAACGAACGAGCTCAAGCCGCCTGACAGTTGGAGAGGCCTCACCTCCCAGGTCCCTCCCCTACGTATTTCAGCCCACATTCAAGACCGCCGGAGAACCACATCCTGTCATCGCCACCCTTCACCTAGTACTCAACGTACCACTGGGTCTTGCAAACCTGTGATGCCACCTCAACTGAGCCAGCAGCCCTTCTCTGGCCTCTACCTGCATCTCCCGCCACAGCACCACCTGCACCCTGAATCTGGGTATCCCGTCAAATGGTAAACCAGTCGCGGTGTACAGGCCGATAATACGTAAGGTCATTTGATGCACTCCAGACTTTTTACCAAGCCTCCAAACCACATGCCCCAGGTTATATACCGGCCGGGTTCCAGTGAACAAACCATAAGTCAATCTTTATAGCCAGCCATGACGTCCCCGTTAATCCCAGACGTCACGCATCAACCCAAGTTTTTTTGTGGCTCCCAACGTGGGGCCACAGCGCTTAATTAACAAGTGTAATCAACCAGAACTATGCCAACACCACCCTTAGATCCAGTTAAACTAGCCGGGCGTCCAACTGAAAATCAGCCAGACCTCGGGGAGTCTGAAAACACCCAGTGGCGCTCAGTTGTAATTAGTCGAGATATCAGATACGGAAGCTAGCATAACCGACCAAGGAGACGCAACAAACACCATGGCTGAGGCCACTACCGAACAACCAGAAAGGTGCCATATAGCCACTTGCCCTGGCACTGGTCTAAATATTATCACATGCGCATACTGTCAAAACAGCTTCCATTTCTGTTTTGAATGGACAGATGAGCTCAGGTACACAGACAAGCTAGAGTTTAGATCTAATGACTGCAGAACCCGCCAGACTGCATATTGCAACTGGTTTACTTGTGCCGGGCAAGGAATTTATACGGTGCGATGCATTGTCTTTGCGCAGACTTATCATCACATATGCATAGGCTGGCCAGATGAGTGATTGACAAGACTGTGTCTCGTGTATAGGTGTGAGGTTTACCAACGTCCGGAGGAATACCGACCTGATAATCCTGGCATTTGCCGCCATTACATAACAACCACCCGGGGTAGCAACGGGCCTCAACTTCCGGAGTCCGCAGGAAGATCAAACAAAGACCCGATAATGTTTACCCTAGACTACAAAAAGTAACTGCACGAAAATGAGTTTCCAATTAAGCAATGGGTTGCGAGGACCCAGAAGCAATTACGGAAAAATACCCTAGAATGGTGGAATAAATACGGTGAGTTTATCACTGAGGGGGCAGCTCTGTTGACTTTTTGCCACTCAGTTTTTAGGCGAAGGGGTAATAGCCCATCTAACCACAGAATTTCAAAGCAGAACCCAGGCTGCTGAGGAAGCGGCAGAGATTTACGTCAGGCGAAAAGTGCAGATGTATAAAATAAATTTCCCCAAGGGAAATGAGGTAAGCTGTGTGCGTCACATTACATGCATGCTACTTCCCAAATTGTGGAATTTTCTACAAATTCTGGAACAGCAAACAGTTGATGAGCTAGTAGAAAGGGCACGTGAAATAGAAAGAAATTGTAAGGCACAAGCCCTACTAGATAAGACACGGGTCAGTAAAAGCCAGGAGACAGATAAGCAGCCAGAGTGAAGGGGGAACCCTTCCCCTCCCATCACACTGACGCTCACTAAGTGCTGGTTCTGTTCAAATGGCACTTTAACCGAGATTGCCCAGTGAAGCAGGCATGACGTGGGTGAGCAGGGGAAGGGGGAACAAAAAGGGTGCCTGACCCCTCGCAGAGAGACAAACATAGGTTAAAGGACCTAACCATGCGGAAATGCCACAGCTGGGGTGCGAAGCGGGCCATCACCGCCGGAAAACACAGTCCCATCTTCCTCCAAAGACTACTTGAAGAAAGCGACCCACCTGAAGCCCCGCACATAGAGGTGGAAACAATGGACACTCGCCCTACTAGATTCTGCTGCTACGGGGAACTTTGTAAGAAGTGACTTACTAACCCCTGCACGAGCTTCACTTTGCCCACAAAAACAGTTGGTGCACATGGCACAACACGACCAGACCCTTAGGTCGACGGCCGAGCTACTCTGACAGTAGGGGTATACTGTCAAGACCACTCAACCCACTGATGAAGAAATTAACCATCAACTCATGGAACCAGAATTAGCCCAGCTTCGTCAAATATTGGAAGATTGTGCTGGAGCTTTTGGCGAAGGGGGTTTGCTACACTAGCCGCCCAGCATGAGATTTGGCCCTCCACTGCTATGCCCGTCTACAACCGACCATACCGCATATCCTTCAGAAGGCGACACCTTATTATGGAACAGGTGAAAGCTATGAAAGAACAAGGGATTGTGGAACTGTCTTAACTCACCATACAATTCCTGGATTGTTTTGGTCCCTAAAAAAGACAGGCAACTCAAATTTTTGTCAACTACAAAAACTTGAATGATTTGACATATGCTATAGCACCACCGCCAATCAACCTTACGCACTCTCTGCAATATAGAGGAGAGAAAAATCTTCAGTACTCTAGACATGCAATCGGGGTACTAGTAGATTTCAGACAGTCGAAAGTATACAGCTTTCACCACACCAGAAGGCAAAATCTTACAGTTCCGGGTAATGCCCTTTGGATTAAAGAATGCCCCCGCCACCTTCCAGAGAATAATGCCAGCGGAGGTCGTCACTGCCTTCATCGGCCAATTTTGTTTCGCCTACCTTGACGACCTAATTGTGTAATCAAAGTGCTGGGAAGAATATTGTGGACACCTCCAGAGGGTACTAGAAAGTTTAGAATTGCATGGCTTAACCTGCAAATTGTCTAAGAGCCATTTTGGGAAAACCACCATAGAATACCTGGGCCACATAATCACCTCTTAAGGGAACTACCCCCAGGCAACTTCAATACGGGCTATAAAGGAGGCAGAAGAGCCCACTAATAATAAACAACTATGTGGCTTCTTGGGCCTATGCAACTGGTTGCATGAATGCGTACCAGATATTGCCCCCCAAATGGCACTCAACCCCCTGCTAGAGAAGGAAACACTTTGGAGGGGGGGGGAAGTACATTACAACACATTTTGTGCCCTGAAGAGAAGCTTCCAGCACATGTAATAACTCCACAGACCCCAAGGGGAGAGCCCCCTCATATTACAGACGCACGACTGCCAGAACAGGCTGGGGGTAGTCCTGTACCAGGAGGACCCCTCCGACCGACCCCAGGTCATTGCATATGCCAGCACCCATTTGAATGCCACGGAACAGAGACATCATATTAACTAATAAGATTGCCTCGCCGTGATCTAGGCAAAGAGGAAGTAGCTATATCGCCTAGAGAGGAAGCACTTCATACTCCACACAGACAGCAAGGCCCTCCAAAGGCTGCACGAGTCAAGAAACACCATGGCCAAGTTAGGAAGGTGGGAAATGTTCCTAATGGAGTTTGACTTTGAGGTGCAGTACTGCCCGGGCAAGTTTAATGATCTGCCGGATGCCTAATCACACGCCAGCCAGATCTAGACCTTGGAGAGGGGGGAAGAAGGTTAGGAATGAAGAATGAGAGAGAATGACCCCTCCTGCTGCCCCTACTAGTAGTCCCAGGAAACACATTTGGCTCCTCCAGCTACAACTTAGCCGATATCAAATCAGCTACCATGAACAAAAAGACCCAGACACACGAGTGTCTCCTCCAGAACCAACCCCAGCGATTTGAACTTTGAGATGACGACATCTGGTGTGTGTATCTGTCTCCT
>NQII01000153.1:441807-451827 GCA_002778355.1 Clitarchus hookeri | reverse complement strand
TGTGTGTGTGTGTGTGTGTGTGTGTGTGTGTGTGTGTGTGTGTGTGTGTGATGGAAAATTTTGGACTTATGAAATTTATGTTTTAAATAACGGTTTTTGTTATTAAATTTAATATTTTTAAGTTACATCTGTTTATTTGTCACAACTTAGTAATTTTGCGCTAGGTTTTGAAACACAATTGTATAATGTGCTTACATTTCTGTGATTTGAATGTTTGCCACAATCCCAATAAATTACTAAGCCCAGCCAGGAAATTTTAAATAAATACAGTAAAACTGCACTATAACAAACTCGAAGAAACCTGAAATGTGGCTTGTTTGTTAAGTGAAGTTCTTTGTAGTGAAAGCACCTACACAGACATTTAGAGCGAGGTGGATACAACATTTTTGGTTACACAACTCGTCATTGTTGTATTAACTACTTTATTTAATCTTAAGGAACATAATTACATGGCAAAAAACATTTTTAGTTTAATTTTTAATAAAAGAATTTTTAATTTTGTTGTAATTATATTGCTCTATGAGCCAGTCGCTCGTATTCAGTGTACTGATATTTTTATTACTTCTTGAATGTTTATTATCATTTTCATCATACATTTCAGCTTGGACATGGTTTCCAGTTTCAGGAGTATAACTATATTTTACTACAATCCTGTAGGCCTATCTAAAAACATCTAGGGATAAGAGTATTTCAGGTTATGTAACAGTTATCAACCACACAAGAGTAATTTTTTCACCAAAAAAAATTGCAATGATTTTTTTATTACAATTTTTGAAGATTATATATCTTCAACAGAAAATTATTTATTAGCATTAAAAAGCAACATAACCTGTAAACCCGTATAGCATCGCATAATAATATTTCACTCAGCTTTTATCAGATTTCACAGCATACCGAAGCAGTTTAAATGGCAAGCTAGAGGTTCTGTAATTTATTCACATTCGAAAACAACAAAACCTTTGTGCCACTCATAAACAAACATCGTCGCGTAGATCGTAGATGCCGTACACGAAAAAATGATCTCGCTGCAGTGCAAGAGTGAAAGACGCTACGTAGTTTGCACACCTGCTGCGCCCCATGCGCTTTGTGTACCGAAACGCCATTTTGTGTGACAATTTGCCGTACTTTAATCATTTCCAGTAATTTTAACATGTTTACATGGCAATATTTTACAAAATGTTTGGTGATTTTGTGTAGGGAAAAAATCTGAATTTATGACGTTAGTACGGAATTGAGTCTTAAAGTGTTCGTTAAGGTGAATATTTTATTAATATGCCAGAAGTCTTAGTGTAAAAATTAGTTAAAATGAAAGAAAAATTCATTGTATTGCATAGTCTTTTGTCGGGACCAAAACAGTTGTTTGTTATAATAGAAATGTTTGTTAACGTGAAGTTCGTTAAAGTGGTGCTTTACCGTAATCAAATAAACGTAGTAAAAACTAAGAACCTATGCAAATAAATATGAGCAGAATAAAAGTTATGGTAGGCCTATTTGTGTGTATGTTCACCACTGTCTTTTAAGTTTGTTGCTGCTACGTACACGTCACACGAGATGTGCGCTTGAATTTACTGTCTTTTTCGTTGAATGGGTTGCTCCTTCGTTTTAATATTTATTCAACTGAGGCCATCCTTTTAACGAAATAAGCCAACACACTTCAATAACAAGAAGTTAAATACTACAGGTATTTCCCCCACAGCTGTAACAGGGTTAAACACAGTTGTGGCAAAATATTCATGTATATCCTGTATATAACACAAATATGTTAACACTATATAAAATAATAACCATAAGAACTATTGTCAATACATAGTTAGTCATAACGCTGACCTAAATATGGTTGTAGTCCTAAATTGTGAACATTCATACATAATGGTTTTTGAAACACGACCGAATTCTTTGAACAGCTGAAAACATTAAGCAAAGGATTTGACAGTTAAAATGTGGAAGTCACATGGCAGTTTTTATGTGTTTACATGTAGTTGAATGATAAATAATCTGTATCAAAAAGGAGAACTTTAGCAGGGCTTCAGAAAAGTGTGAAGTAACAGTGAATGGTCTATACATAAACACTAGAGACTGAATTGTAAGTGTGTCCACGGTTCCCGAGAATACCATCGCAAGGTCGCTGTTGTCGCAGAATTAAAAATAACCACTTTTAACTCCTAAAAAATTATGTATAAAGTGCATTTTTTGCTTAAAGTTTCTTTTTGTCAATGACATAAAACAAACATGTTTTTAAAATGAAATATTGATTTTATTTAATAGCCAGATGTCTTCATGATACTCTATAAGTATATATTTACCCTCTCCTTGTCGCCAAAACTGTTACAATATTGAATGGTGCAAAGTTTTATGGAATACATTACGTCCGTATTTTATAGCCTCTTGCATAAAAATGAAATAAAATTAAATAATAAATGCATTTAATTAAAATGTAGACGTCTTAAGAATGAAATGATGCCTCAGAAGTAGTGATGGGTCGAGTCTCGAAAACTCAAGTCGAGTCAAACTAACAAAGATCGACTCGCCATTCGAGTCAGTCTTTTCCCAGCAGGCATCTAGCAACTGAACGTACAAGTCGAGTCACAGTGTTTTTTAGGTTATAAGCAAACAAATAATTTCACCTAACAATCACTTTTCATCGTAATAACAACAACTCTGCTATAAGCATTGACACTCAGTTGTTTGTGATGTTCGGCAGTGATAAAAGCTGACAATTCATGACACGCCGCTTCCTCTCTCTTGCTGCCTGGATGGTGGTGGCGCTGCTACAGGCAACAGATAACATCAAGGTCGACAGGTACTGTCTAGGTATGGCACAAATACATACAACCATATAACATATTTAATTATGAAAAGTCTCTTTATCTCATGGCATGTCACACCTTCAGCAGAAATGTGCATAGTTATGGTACACTTGCCATTATTTGCCTCATAATTACTATGTTTTAAAAACATGTGTATATAATAAAAATAACTATTAACAAACGAAATATTTTAATGTTAACTGCTTCTCTGTTCACCCGGCAGCATGGGGACAGCCCAGCTGAAAATTACCCTCCGACTCCACTCCTGTGATGACTGTTAATTTATTTTTATTTTTCTATCAGCATCAAGTGGTTGACATTACAGTTCCTTTTCTACCTTCCGTAATCATTCACTCGTAGGCGGAGGGAAAAGGCAGCACTGTAAATCTTTTAACCAAGGAAAGGATTATTCTTTTTGGTAAAAACTAGTCAAAACTTTTTTCTTGGTAAACCATGACTATGTATAAGAGGGGGAGGAAGTTATAGCGCATTCACTGTTACTTCCAATTTTTCTGAAGCCCTGCTATATTTCTACTTCTACGATATTCCTCCACCTCATAAAAACTAAGGTTAACCGAGTCAAAAAAATTAGGCTACACCAAAGGGACAACGCACACCGCATTTGCGCACACTCAGTGTAATAATGTTTTGCACAAGAATTATTTCTTACTAGGCATTACAACACACTTATTTTCTCCCGGTTTTTATTCTTGTTAAATTTAATTGAAATATTATAACTTATGGGTAATATTAAGTTAAAGTTCAGTTTAACCAAAAATAAGGTGGTTTTTTAACATTAACACAATTATAAAAATTATTGATATGAAATATTTAGGAAATAACCAAGAACGCCATACTTGGGGTGATTTTTCAAACGTTTGATTTAAAAGTGTGAAGAAACTGTAAATAGACTCTATCAGGGATGCCACCAAGACTGGTTATAAAATCCTGTACTTGACATTTAAAAATCCTCTACAATCCTGTAATAACAAAATTGCTGGAAATGTGTATTTTTCATTCACGCCAACAAAAATTTTACAGAGTGACTACAGAAAACTATTATAAGGATCTTACCATCAAAATACAGCTTTTTCTTCTTGTTGCATAGGCCTATTTTAAAACAATGCAGTGTTCAGTAATAAAAAATTTGCACTTGGGAAAACTAATAACTTATGAACATTCAAGTCTCAGGTTTTCACAAAAACAACAATTTAAAATATTTGACACACAGACTAAATAACTATATTTGCAGGCATTTTTTGTCTGAATAATTCAAGCAACTGCTGACTGTCCCATTTATTTCTTCAAGTTCTTAGATATTTTCCTTGCCCCAAATTTTTTGTTTTTTTTTATGACAGTGCAACAGCGCATTCTGCATTGGTGTTTCCAAACGTGACTTGTGTGCAGTTTTACTAAAAATTCTTCCCACTGCAGCATTGCTATGAGGCAGGCAAAGCTTGGCTTTAGCCAGTTTTGCAAGTCATGGAAACATTAATTTTCCTTTTTCTTCAGTTTCGGATATGGTGTGCCAGTATGTGTCGAAATCCACCTTAGATAAATTTCCCACGTTTCCTCAGTGAGTACAAGATGAATTCTTCCTGTAGTTTGTCCCGCTTGTCGTCTGGAATAATATTTGGGAACCTAACCACAAGTGCTTCGACTTTCTGTCAATCGCCTGAAGATCTGTGTGTAGCATCCAAAATGACTATGTTTTTGAGAACCTCAGCATCAAGGGACAAGAGATGATACAATTCTCACATTCTTGTCTCATAGAATCTTTTCATGCTTGCAAAGAAGTTTTTTTCTTTCTTCTGGAGATGTGTCACAAGTTTCAAAAAAACTTCGGGTCTTATGACCTATGAAAATACCTGCATCTGTGTGCTGGTTTTCTTTATTGAAATCAACAGCAGTAATGTCACCTTTTTGTATGATGTCAAATTGCACAAAGCTTGCAATTAACTGCCGTAAAAGAGCACACATTTTTGGATACAGTTGTGAACACAAGGCCTCTCTTTTTAAAACATGGTGTTGAATTTCGTAAAACTAGGAATTACTACCTGAAGAAAATTAAAATAAAGTTTGGCTGCATCAGAGTGCAAAGTACTTCTGACTTGTTTCACAGATTCCAAATTGGTTTCTTTTCCATCTAGTTGGTCAAAATATTCTACTAAAGCTGGCCATTGTTCCAAAAGCCGTTCCACACACCGCAAAAGGGCCATCCACGTAGTAAAACAAGGCCGCAGAATGCTGTATTTTTCGACTTCCATTAAGTCTTGTATCCGACTGAAGTCATCTTTTCTCTTACCAGATGACTTAAAATGAAAATAAATATCCTTTGCTAATTGCTGGCATACATCTGGTAACTCACCACAGGCATGGGAAGCTGCTAAATGTGCAAAAATACATGTACACTGCAGAAACCACACGTGAAAGTACAGAATTAAATTTACCCACCATGCTTTGGCACCATCAGAGGGCATACTGAAACAATTTTGCCATGGGATGCAGTCTTCTTCAAATGAAGAATTTACCAATCCAAACAAGTTCTCTCCACTAGCCTTCCCACTCAGTTCAATCACTTTATACAGTTGTGTTTCTACTCCGTTAGAAACAAAAACTTTGGCCATAACAACAACTTGACTCATTACTGTTACGGCTGTTGACTCATCAATCAACAGAGAGAAAAACAATTTTTTCATAACACTAATAGTGTTTTTCAATAGAAGAACCAAGTGCCTGTTACAATGATCTGGCTCGTTTTTTTGTACGATAGCGGTGAAACTTCTTTGTCATTTCACTGTCTGGGAACATCTGCGGTACAAGTTTAATTAAATTGCCACTAAGTTTAACTGGCAAATTGTTTTCACTAGGGATGTCAAACTCGATTCCTCGATACCTGCGATTCTTGAAGAATCGTAAAATTGAGAATGGGAAGACCAAGAACCAAAGCATTAAAAACCAATGACTACAAATACATAACCTATCACCTCACAAAAATGGTTTAAAATTACTTGATTTATGCCAGTAATTGAATCACTCTTAGAAAATTATTTTGTGCGTGAAAATACGAGATGCAGAAATAAACTGAAAATAAAACTGTACTGGCTGTGTTCAAATTCACCATTTAGTATATTGGTACCTAGTAGCTTTAGCTCGGTTGCGATTTGGTAGTTTTGTATTGTAGCAAGTTTCGTTACATACTAAATAGTAAATAAAATACCAAGTGCTAATTCGAATACGGCCTCACGTTTGCGTGACCTATACTTTTCTCACTCGAATAAAAAAGATTGTTTATAAAATCTACCACATAGTGGATGATTTCAACGTTATCATGGCAAAGGACTTATATAAAGAACGTAGCACTTTATTAATTTGCACGTGACAGAAACTAACTCTTTATTCCACACACGGAATGTTCACTTTTGCACTTTTTGTGCCTTCTTGTGGCTTTGATGTGACGTTTCTTCGTTCACAACATCATAAATTACGTGCGAATACATCACTGTTTACGTTATGACTTTGTAAGGGACGAGAAGAAATTATATTAATACCTTTGTAATATTTCCAAGAAATAAATATAAAAAAATACCATTATTTTAAAAGGAAACTAAGTTTCTCGACATCTTACAGCTTTGTAACAACCATCTGGCGTTTGCCATGGTTGTTTACTTAGATTACTAACGCCGTTGGTTTAATTCCATGGCAGCGCTGATACTACTAAAGCAAATAAGCCATGCCATTTTGAAAACAAAACACCTTTCATTATAACAAGAAAAACATTTCCATGCAATCATTTTAAAAAATGAGAAGTGTAAACTGTCTTACAAACAAAATGCCAAATAAAATGTGTGCAAAATGCCTTTATAAGTAGAGGCAATAATGGAGATTTTCATTATTTACTAATGATGCATTCCCAATCTCGTTCTTTTCTCATGGGAAAATTTACACAGAGGTGACAAAAGTCATGGGATAGCAATATGCAAATATACAGATGGCAGTAGTATCACGTACAAAATGTATAAATGGGCAGTGCATTGGTTGGGCTTTCATTTGTAGTCAAGTTATTCATGTGAAAAGGTTTCTGACGTGATTATGGCCACACGACGGGAATTAACAGACTTTGAACGCGGAATGGTAGATGGAGCTAGACGCATGGGACATTCCATTTCGGAAATGGTTAGGGAATTCAACATTCCGAGATCCACAGTGTCAGGAGTGTGCCGAGAATACCTAATTTCAGGTGTAACCGCCCATCATGGACAACGCAGTGGCAGACCGCCTGCACTTAATGACCGAGACCAACAACGTGTGCGCAGAATGGTCAGTGTTAACAGACAAGCAACACTGCGTGAAATAACTGCAGGAATCAATGTGGGACGTACGACAGACATGTCCGTTAGGACAGTGCGGCCAACTTTGGCTGTACTGGACTATGCCAACAGAAGCACCTCTCCTGGGCTCGTGACCATATCGGTTGGACCCTAGACGACTGGAAAACCGTGGCTTGGTCAGATGAGTCCCGATTTCAGTTGGTAAGAGCTGATGGTAGGGTTCGAATGTGGCGCAAACCCCACGAATCCATGGACACAAGTTGTCAACAAGGAACTTGCAAGCTGGTGGTGGCTCCATAATGGTGTGAGCTGTTTTTACATGGAATGGACTTGGTCCTCTGGTCCAACTGAACCGATCATTGACTGGAAAGGATTATGTTCAGCTACTTGGAGACCACTTGCAACCATTCATGGACTTCATGTACCCAAACAACAATGGAATTTTTATGGATGACAATGCGCCATGTCACCGGGCCACAACTGTTCGCGATTGGTTTGAAGAACATTCTAGACAATTCCAGCGAATGATTTGGCCACCAAGATCGCCTGACATGAATACCATCGAAAACTTATGGGACATAATCGAGAAGTCAGTTCGTGCACAAACTCCTGCACCGGCAACACTTTTACAATATGGACCTCTATAGACGCAGCATGGCTCAATATTTCTGCCGGGGACTTCCAATGACTGGAGTCCATGCCACGTCGAGTTGCTGCACTTTGCTGGGCAAAAAGAGGTCCGACACAATATTAGGAGGTATCCAATGACTTTTGTCGCCTCAGTGTATTTTCAGCCCTGCCCAAAATTTTCTTGTCTCAAAATCTCCAATCTTGCCCAACTATATTTTGTTTATGGTAAACACCAGCCTGTTGCCCTGTTATAGTATTAACAATCTACAGTTATTGTGTCTGCAGTTGTGTGCGACAAAAAGATTAATTTTGTTGTAAAACATAACGTGTTTTCACTGTGCTATTCTTGCAAACTTTCGAATTATTTCATGTGCTGGTGAACATTTATCATAGCAAATAAGGTTTGGAAATATTTTCGAATAAACTATTTAGACGAATTTGAATATATACATATTGATATGCGAAATTTCATATGAATATGCTTCCAATGTTCGTGTTTTATATTATTTATGTTTTAAAAATGGGCCTGCTACTTATGTAGGCCTATTTTAAATAATTAAATTTCACAACCTCCTATACAGTATTTAGTTCTGTAAAGTAATGGTCTGTGACTAAAAGAATCACTATTTTTGGAATCGAGAATTGAGGAAAAGTGGAATCGTTACATTCATAGTTTTCACAATTGAAGTTTGGCCACAATAAGTTCTGTATTAACCATTTTGTTGTCTGACTACTGATGAAAGATGCAATAGAATACTTTGTTCATCAGCCCTCTGATTTTTCTGATGCACCTGTGTGCTTTCGTGATGCCTAAGGTCTTTCAGACCACGCCTTCTGAACGTTGAAAGACAGACAGACACTACTTACATACCGCTGTAAAGTAAGTTTTTCTGGGATTCAACCATTTGAATTCTTGTTCCCATTCTCTTTTGTAGCGTTGTTTATACAGCGATCGTTCCAGAGAAGCCTTGCATTTTCTGTCCATTGCTTTAGTTAATTATTACAATTCCAATAAAAAAATAGATTAAATCCGAAATTTTAGCATGTAACAAAAACTTCGTAAACAATAACAAACTGTACAAAAAGTCATAGATATCATGATGCACTGTGTAAGTTCAACTGTTAAACCTAATGATACCTGATGTGTGTTCGAATGTAATCTTCTTTTCCGCCACATACCAAGGCGTACTGTAGTTTTCGGAAAGTATCTCGATTAGAGTGACTAATCGATGCAAAGTGACATGTCTTTCGCTGTCATGTTATCTATAACAGAGACAGTTAGGCAAAGTAAATATTTATTTTATTTTAAAACTGCTCGTCTTTTTTTTTTTTTCTTTTTCTTTTTCTTTCTTTTCTTTTTCTCTCCTGCTTACTAATTGCAGTTATTAATATTTTTGTGTCCGAAGCGTAGTTGGTTTTATATTTACTTTTCTGTATCAATTTTTTGAAACTATTACACCATAATGTGGCAGTGTCACTGCTAAAGTCTCATAGAAGCAAGTTGCTGACGGAAATTCAGTACGCCAGTTAAGTGTAGAGGTGGTGTAATGCATGTTAAATGTGCTACAACCACCCAGCTTTCGAACATCTTGGTCTTGGACACGTAAAATATGTCCTGGTTTGAAGCACCTTTAACCACAGAGGTACTGACAGTGTTTTGTATGCTCCATTTTTTTTTATACCACAAATAAGACATGGCGTTTGCGTGGATCAGCACTTATCTTGCCTCCGGCAAACACTCCAATGCATCAGTGTGCATAAATGACTCGAGTTCTGTCAGACTTGCATACCAGTGGTGCCATTTAGGCGGCCTTATTTCCGGGAAAAAAATTGAAGTGCTATGTGGGAAAACACCACAGATTCTAATGTTCGTAAATTTCTACAATGTTAACACCATTTTCAAAGGAGGTAAAAAATACATGCCTCGAACATTTTGAATTATCTAGGTTTTATTGTATTGCCTATCACTGTTGCTGTGTATGCAGCATTTAGCAAGTAATTTTCTGACAATGGCATGTGCTGCACATAGAGGAGAAAGGACAGCGTGTCACCATTTCCTTTCACGTGTTTAGCATCATGTGTGCGGCCTAACTTGCCAGGTGTGTGCTTCCGGCGTGCAATTTTTTTTTGTTTTACAGCTGTGGCCTACTAATTGGTGGTAGCGGCACAACCTCTAATATGTTACTGCTGTGTGCTGATGAACATACTTTAAAAATTACTTGTATTTTGCTCCCCCCCCCCCCCCCCCCCCC
>NQII01000153.1:393901-439272 GCA_002778355.1 Clitarchus hookeri | reverse complement strand
TTTTTTTTTTTTTTTTTTTTCCTGCTGGAATGCGATACCTCGAAAAAGAACGTCTCTTCTTCCTCCTCTTACTCCCGGCCCGAGGCCATCCTACCAAACAAAGAAGGCTTGGAGGAATGTATCAATCGGTTAGCAGTGTTGTTTACAGGGGAGGGCTGAGAGATAAAGAGAGAGAGAGAGAAGGGAGAAAGGGAGAGGAGTGTTGATGTAAGAGCGAGAGATGAGATAACAGACTATTCCCATACACTTCCCTCCAAACATAAGGGAACAGTTTACGACTACCACTCCTTAATTGTTTTTCTGTGTAAAGCATGCACCCCAGAAATTTTTTCCTTTGTTGAGAAAAAAGGGCACGGTATACATGAGTAAATACCATAGTTATATTTGTAACAACAGAGTTTTGCCATTGCTGTGTAGAACCAAGAACGGAGTAATTGTTGTTAACCTAAAACCGGTTCCGAGTCAAACCTCAAGAACCGGTATAAATTGGAACCGAAGGACCGAACCGACCCATCCCTAATATTAAAGTTTTACAATGAAAAAAAATGTTATTTTGGAAAGTAAATTTTTTTGGCATGGGCCTTCAATTTTTGTCCTTAATACCTGTGCCAGAGTAGTTTGTAAAAAAAATTTATTGTGTTATAATTTTTTTCTTCTTTTTTTTTATACTAAAAGCCCACAAAAGTGCTATTTTTCAAATTTTATGTCAATTTTAGGGATAAATATCTTTGTTGGGGTCTGATAGAAATTTGAATTTTTCACACAGTAAAGTAGTTGTGGCTGTAAGTAAACTATCACAAAAGTTTAGAGTTTGATATCCCACTGGAAGCAAAGTTATGCCAAGTACAAATTTTACACTCCTGTCTCTGGAAGAATAAATTATGTACTTGAAAAACGAAGAATAAATTATGTACTTGAAAAACATTGCATGATATTTCTGGTCGCCACCTCCCTTGATGTGACTCGAGATGTGAAAAACCTTCTGGGCCGGGTCAGCTTAGCTATACAAGCTGCAACGTGCCTCTGTGTCTGGAGTTTTGAATGACCATTAGTGCCAGGTGTGTGGGGTTGTTGTAACAACAGGTGACGGTGTAATGACCAGCAAGTGCAGTGTAAGGTTTTGGTTATCTGCATTTAGTTTAGCTCATGTGATTATAAGCTTTATGTTTTGATCATAAATACAAACACAAACTTCATAGGTTCCAGCAGCTCCTCTTATACACCGCTTAAGTTTCATATCATAAAATTTTTACCTCCCTAGTTTACAACTGGGATATTTCTTTGAATGCAACAAACAGCTCATTGAAATTAATTAGTATTATATTCTTCTTCTGCTTGTACACTTAATGGCTTATTTTAACAGATGCGCAATATTTTTCGCTAAGCATATTCTACTATACTCATTATCGTGACGCATGACGTCTGTTTAACTGACGACTATGTCACGGTCAGACAAGGTTCTATTGTGCTGGTCAGAAGCACGGGCTAACTAACTGTGGTGAGGTTTTACTTATTGGCTGCTGATTGGTCCCCGGCCGCTCTATATGCTGTGGCGCTTGGCCGTGCAGCACAGTACAAAGTCAGGTGTGGATTCAGCGGTTGTCCGCACGGTTGGTGTAGGCACACACACACTCGTTTACCTGCAGGGGCTGTTGCCCGGGGTAGTTCCTGGCTCGGCCGCTGTTACTGGTTGGAACTAAGACCCGATCCTTGGGTGGCGGTGGTGCTGCGGTTGGCGGGGCTGGGTGGTGCCTCCGGTGGGCTGCTGGTCCTCATAGTTCTGAAGCACGGGTTAGCAATGCCCAGAGGCACTGGAAGTCCCAGTTGAATGTTCACTGCGATTGGGTGCAGCTCGCCGAAGGTCTTGTGGGATGGCTGAAAGAGGGAGCGTGGGGGAACTGGGAGGTGAGGCTTCTCTAGGTGCCTGAGCTTGTTCCAGTGGGGATAGACTGCAGAGGGCAGGAGGCACTGAGTTGGTTCAATTGGGTATGTTCGGAGGCAGTAACTGCCCTCTTAGCTCTCCACTTTGCACCACTCCTATGGGTGAAGGGTATATGGGTAGGTACAATGGTCTGCCACGCAAGGAGGAGCAGGTAACGAATTCCCCTAGCTGTGTGTTTAGCCAGTCAGGGATAGTTCACCCAAACATGAATGACAAAAAAAAATTACGATATTTATCCAAATACATATTTTATTTTGTGTTACCTACAGACAATTGAAACTTTTGAAACCACTCTTAAATAAAAGTCTGTGGTCCTCTTTACCATAATCGCTAATAGCCTTTGTTTCTTTGATATACGCACCTATAAAACATTGATGCCCGGTTGCACCATTAACTGTCCTGAACTGAGATCCTAAGATCTTGGTTCAAAAATTATCTTCAGTTGGATCAGAGTTCCAATATACAAGTGTTACACCAACGCCACCGGCTGAGTTCCGATCGTAGATCTCCTTCTCTGTTCGAAACTAGGATTGAGATGAAACACTGTTTGTAATTGGCTCTCATTTTGCGATGTCATGATGCAACTCTTAATTTTGAAGTTAGGAGAAACTTATTAGTTTGTGTGGACATTATCTCTTATGGCTAGTATCTTTTACTGTATAACCTGGTTGAATGCTTTACAAAATTTTTATGACTTTCTGTATTTGATTGGTAACACTTTGCATACACTTTTTTCATTCTTAATATACCAATATTCTGAATAAGGTAGTAGACAAAAAACCAATTTTACTGAATAATCTTATATACATATATATATAAGATTATTCCGTAAAATTGGTTTTTTGTCTACTACCTTATTCAGAATATTGGTATATTAAGAATAATGAAAAAAGTGTATGTAAAGTGTTACCAATCAAAGGACAGGAATTCAAGTACTCACAGTCTAGTACTTATCAAAAAGCACACACTTAAACGAGGATGACACATTTTTCACGCGGTTGTGCGATCGTGAAGTTTTGCTGACTAGGCCAGCTTCATTGGGTGGCAAGTTGTAGGACACTGCAATATGGTGGAAGGGCATGTTAAGTGTCTGTCAGCGTAGCTGATGAGTATATTTTGGAACTGTAATTATCTTATTTTGAGGCCTGCGGGCTGCCTGCACTTTGTTATAAATTTATGAGCTAATTCCCAGCATCTTGAGTTGTATTGTTCTTGTAAAGCTTGCCAGTCCACTCTCCTGCTCTCATTTTAGTAACAAAATGACTGTCATACACGACCACTCTGTTTATTTCTGAAATTATTTATATATATATAAACTGTAGAACTCTTTCTACATTAAAAGATTGTGTAGTTTTAACAGTAAGTAATTTACAAAATCACTATAACTTTTTACGTATGAAACTGAATAACTGACATTTGATTTGGAACTGTATTGTATCACAAATTTTAATAGTGACACATTGGTCATGGTTGTGTTGGTAGTTATTATGTGAAGTTAAAATTTTACTTTGCGAATATAGAATATTCTGTGAGAATAAAACCAAAGTTTACAATTTTGGTAACCAAAAAAAAAAGCCTCTTTCAACTTGTTAAATGTAGTGCAATTCAGTGCACAGAGGTGTAAGTTTATCTGTTTTATACTAGTGAGATTCATTGCAATCATGCATCTTAATCTATTATCATGACGAATTTGCAAGGTAAACCTTTTTGCTTCCTTCTTGCACCATCATGTGAAGTACAGTGTACTTACTTAAATGGTTCTGCAAATTTCACCACCTTTAATGGCGTAGCTTCATTTGCTGAACCCACTTTGAGCGGTTGCAAATTTCGGGGGATACTTTTGCAGTTCCCTACTGCTCTATGCACCTGCTGTAACGAAGCCCTAGCATTTAGTAGTATACTGCCCTTTGTGTTAGTGAAACACTCCTAGCCAACTCACCTTTGGCTTTCGTACTTGGCCCAAAAAAAAAAGATAAACTTAAAACTTAAACTATTTAGCATAATTGCATGAATTTTTAACCTGGAAGGATCTATACCAGCCTGTGTAATGAACTACATGTGAATTAAATCTCATGCAAAATCTGAATTTTTGGCATGGCTGTTTTATAATTTTGTAACAAAATGCGTTGATAGTATGTTATTTCTTTTTATTATCTAATTTGCACGCAGGGTACCCCAGTAAATGAAAATAAATTAAATTAAATAAAGTTAAAAAAAAGGAAAGAAAAACCAAAGTAATAATAGTGATATAGTAAAAGGTCTTAAGTGATTTGCCTTGAAACTATGAATATGTATGTAATATAAATTTTTATTTGTTAATCATGTAATTGTTGTTATATTTATATTAATTTATTTCTGTTAACCATGTAACTTACAAGCATGGCTGCAGTCCTTAAATAAACAGGACTCGCCCTGAAACTTAGATTTTGTATTTGCTAGAATGCATGTGTATTACTTGTCCATGTTATCGTAACACCTAAAAACTTTTGAGTACTTTGTGAAGGAGAGCGAACTGTTGCATGCTCTGCATGTTAGCTAGTATTGGAAACCAAGGGTCCGCATTTATACTACCTTTCTTGTTTCTCTTGTCCACTGGGGTTAGAGTTATTCCTTGTTGGATAAGGTCTATCCTTATCTGAGAAAAATTTCTGACCTAACATATGCAGGAGGCAAGAAGGGAAGTATTGTTACAGTTCTGAGATATTGCTTGAAAGTGGTAGGGTTCTCACAATTATTGTACTGTAGAAGGAGTCTAAATCTTTGTTTTGTGATGCTGCATGTGCTGCAAATGGTTTGTCTTGTAGGTTGTGGATGTGACCAGCTATGGCTTCTTTAGTGTCTGCTCTGTGGCCATTCATTTTCTGCCCGAGTGTATTGGTAGTGAGGCAGATTTATTCTGTATTATAGTTTTGGCATTGTAGCTGATAAATCAGATCTTTTATTTGCATACTTATACAGTTAATTCCTTATGTACCGTTTTTCAGGGAACTGTCAAAAAATTTCCATACATGCAGGATTTCAGTAGATGAGGGTTCTGACGCATACATCAATAAAATACAATTTCTGACCTAATTATACTTTATTTTTAGTATAATGAGAGCTGTACATTATCTTGTATCATGGCACGCGCACAGTTATAGCCGGCTTTAAGTTGCCACTCGTCTATAACTTACCACTCGACTAGCTCAAGACGGAGTAACACGAGACTCTTTAAAATGGACACCAATTAAATATTAAATAGTCAAGTTCTGGCTTTGTTTTGTTACATACTTTTATTTACCATTCAAGTGACACCGTCCACATACGATCTTCAGGTATGCAGAGTACGAACCGTTCACAGATAAACAGACAAGTGCAGAACAGCGCCACAGTCGTTAACGAATTATTCATGTTATAAAAACTTTCCCGAAGAAAATTAAATGCAGCGACCTCCCACACCGGCGGAGAAATAATCTAGTAAGGTCTAGTTTGCCGGTGTGGGGGTTAGCGCCACACCCGACGCGGCCTAGGCGAGCACTCGATGACGACTCACTTCAGACGACTGACTTGATTCAACTGACTTCAATGGCGACAGGCACACATGTACTTGTGCTGCCCAACACCCCCCTCTTCACAGATAAGGGTCTGGCGTGGGCTGCCACGCACGCTCTCCACAGGTTATCGAAACTGCGTTGTGCAAAACTGTCGACGCAGTCTGAAAAAAGCTAATCTAATGTTGACGCTTAACAAAAACTCCAACTTTCAAAAAGGCAACCGGATGCCTGATAAACGTTAAATGGCAAACGTATGCCAGATAAACAAACTATCACGGTAAACGAACCACCATGGCTTTAATTTAAAACCCGATAAAAATATTATGAAGCTTAGCAAAGCTAAAGAAAAATGAAACACGTGTCCCGAAAATTAATAATACTGCGTCATTACATTACCCCCCCTCGGTTTGGGATAGATTTTGAAGAAATCTTTCCCGAGGCGAAACCTATCTTGTATGATTCTACTCTGTAAACCACTGTGCCTCTGCTCCTTGAAAACAATTGACATATATATAACATGGTAATTAACTCATAAATTAATGTTTTGTTTTAAAATCATGTTCATTTTACGCCAGATACAATTGACCACCAAACTTTACGGGAAAAAACTTGCAAATAATAATTCCTTCTTAAAATGTTTTGCGTAACATCTTCAAGTGAAACCATTTACTTTGAAATACTGGTGATCGGTGCAACTATATCGGGGCAATGGAAAATCTTGATAAAATTTCTTCTATTGCCAGGTGTGCACTTTACTGGCACTGTGCCCAGGTGTGTAAGGTAAGGGGTAACGGCCGAGAGAGAGAGGACGCACTTTTTTTTTACTAGGCAACAACTTCCCCTCTCAAAGGCATGTAGAAAGGTGCATGATTGAGAGAGACAGAAAGTGGGGTGAGAGAGAGGATGCTAGGTCACCACGCTGGTTGCTAGGTAACCCTTTCCCCACTTGTCAGACATGTTGGGAAGACAGACAACGCACCAAGCAGAGCAGTGATAAATGGTACCGCACATGACGTATTTCACATCCAGTTACTAGACATTTGCATAAACAACCAGCTTAAAAATGATCGTTGTGGGAAATCTTAGGTGAAGGGGACCAAAATATACTTTGATCGACGCAACATCCGATAAATGATGCAAGGAGGTAGCTTTATGATTATTTATGTAGGAGTTTTCCCGGGATCACTGAAAATTAACTATATACACGGTTTACAGGTACATGAATTTTCGGTACAAAGAGAGTCTACTAGTTACCTTGAATAAGGTATGTACGGCTAATGAGTCTGTTATTGAAAGAAGTTGAGAGTTGGTGAATGGCACAGGAGCCACAGCGTGGGCCATTGCAGGGGTGGGATCATCTGGGGGCGATAGTCTTGCTGGCATTTGTGGTAGGCTGCAACTTCAGATGAACCAGTTTGATGCGGACGTTAGGTGCCGCTTTTGAAGACCAGCGTCCACTGCCAACTCCGCCACCCTAGACACTATCTAGCGTGCTGCCACCCGACCAGACCGACTCTGTATACTGGCTCCTTATGAGCCAGGGCAAACCCAGGGTTCTCTGCCTGAACCCACTCAAAAATCACCGTAGACTAGGTGACATGCCAAGCATCCCGGCCATCACGCGTCAACATGAAAGAACAACAAACGTGATGTAATGGTGTCTCTGACTAGGGAGGGTTTGTTTTTTCCCACCACAGCTTAGCACCATGTAAGGCCACCATGTGTGTTGTGCAGGTCCCTAACACGCTGTGGCATGCTTGTAATCAGTGTGTTGATCTCATCTTCAGGACGAAAATCCCGTTCCCTCTGGGCAGCTCTTCTGAGATCTGGAAGTGTTACTGGAGGTTGTGGACTATTATAATCTGCTGTTTTCAGCTAGTCACAGGCATGTTCAATGTGTTAGTGCGCTCTCTGTTGATCACAACAGAACTACATAACCTCTACCAACCAAACTGCAATATCTCACAATATTCCGAACTTTTTATGAGGTGTTCACTGCAAAAATGCAGTGTGTTTGGAATTGTGTATTAGTGGTACGAATGTTAAGGGGCATGGAAAGGGCGTACAAGCAATTTTTGGAATGGTACAACACACACCTGGTAAGCAAGCTGCAATATTATTGACAGCAACAGCTACCATTACACTTGCTTGTTCCTACCTTCATTTCACTCACTAAGCACTGCACAAAAGCAGGGCATGAACTTTCTTGTAATCCTTTAGATAGAGATTGAAAAAAAAATGGTGTGAAGATTTGTGAAATAATGCGATGTTTACGTTTTAAAATCACCAAAAGCAGAAGGAAAAAAACATTGAGTATGAAAAATTACAAAAATTGGTTTAATGTACTACAAATAAACCTCTTTCTGATGTGATATAATTCAGTTGCAGTTCTACACAAACTTTGTATGTGTCATGCTCTTTAGAAATTTATTTAAAATCCATACAGGCGAAATTGCATTAATTTCTCAGCATATCAATTGCAACGCAGCACCTTAACCTACAAGCAGTTTATTTAACAAAGACCTTATATGTTGTTTTTGTGTATTATTCAGCCAAATAAAGAAAGTAATTTCTTATATAAATAGTTGTTTGTTTTAAGAATATTTTCTAATTCTAGACGTCGCATACATGTATCATGAGAAAATACATTCGCAACATTAATGTAAACAAACCTATTTGGAGAGAGAGCATACTATGTGGAAGTGCGGCTGGACGAGATAACAGTGAATTAATTTGTTGCTTTGCCTACGTCGTAGGGAGAGGTTTACTTAGCGGAACAGCCTTTTCAAACAATTGAATCACTGGTTCATAGGTTTTTGTTTACAGTTTTCAAGGTTCAAGCAACTGTTTAGTGTTGACAAGTAATTTATAGGTACCATTTCACATAACTGTGTTTGTAAGCTATATGAGATGTACTCTGTAATGTAAACACGGTGACAACCAACGATCAACATACTTCCTAACTTTCACAACCTTAGCTGTGATGCTAGCGAGCAGTTGTAAACCAGTGACAAACGTAGGTGTAAATTGTTTCTTGAACAGTATTACTTACTTGTTTTTACCATAATGGTTACTTTTTACTTCAACAGCACTGCCAAAATTTAAGGCTACACCCAAGTCTCGAGCAACGAGAATTCTGATCTGAAGAGCTGTATGCCTCAAATACAATTTTGTTTTGCAAATGGTGTGACTGTACAGTGGACTATGAAAGACATGACATTGTTCTAAAACATGTACAAAGTAAGCATCACGTTAGGTGAGATCAGGTAGTCCGGGCGAGTACTAGTGGTACCAGCCACAAACGCCTTGCAACACTGGAAGAAAATGAGAGAGGGCAAAGAAAAATTTCATTTTGAAAACCACTGAGGCCTTCATTTCTGCTAACATACCATTGGAAAAGTTAGATAATGATAAATTTCATAACTAGTTCAATGAAAATGTGAAAGTAGGTGGGGATATTCCTTGTGCAAGTACCCTTCGACAAACATATGTACCCAAATTAGGAAAAAAAATCAAACAGTGTATTAAGAAAGAGTTTGAAGGTAGAGATATTTGTGTCCTTCGTGATGAAACAACTGACAAAGGTGGAGGACACATTTTCAATATCCTGTTCAAGAAATTGGAACCAGCAAGTAACCAGACCACAAAACTAGTTGCTTCCATTGTACTAGATGCAGCAAATCATTCAACATTTTCAACATTAATTTTGGATACTTTTAACAAAGTATTAAATATAATTTCATTCAGTTAAGGCCATAGTGAGTGATTCTGCTCCATATATGACAAAATGTTTCAGTAATCTGTTTGGCCTTCTGGAAAATGCTGTTGTTCATCTGCAGTGCTGGTTCCATAAGATGCACTTAATGGGTTGAATAACAAAAAAATATCAGTTCCGGTACCAATTCTACAATTTAAATATCTGCTCCAGTATTTGGTTCTATTTTGAATACTTGCCTTTTGCTTACAACTTCATTAAACCAATGCAGGTAAAATTCATTAAATGTTTTATTTAACCTATGGAAGAATTGAACAATAACAAAGTGTGAAGATAAGATTTAATGTATACAGATAAACTTGTATTAAAGTTATTTAACGTTAGTAAATATGTAACAAATTATTATTTTGTACATTAATATGTGGTGATTGTGATATGTTTGCAAAATACTTTAATTAAGTAACTCGTGGCACTAAAAGCCAAAACATTGTGGCATGGTGTACTATAAGGGTAACCTACAGTCGTTAAAAGAACATCAACAAGTGAGGGGGGTGGCCTCTTTTTTCATTTTGCTTTTACGCATTTACTAGGCTGCCAGCTTCCTTTTTTTTTTCTTTTTTTTTCTTCTTCTTTTATACAGTGACTGCTGAAATGTGAAACCTCTAAAAAAAACCGTAGCTTCCTCCTCCCCCCCCCCCCNTGAGCAAATGGTTTGTGTTAATTAAAAGGGTCAATAAATATTGTTTTTTCCTAAAAACTTGTGGTAGTTTGTCACACGCTCATATATATAGATGCCTAACTCTGTTTATAAGAAGCAGTAGAAAAATTTGGTTTAATTTGTGTGTCATTTTCATTTCTAAAATTAGTGGTATTGGGGTTGGCAGCACAACTGCGTTTTTAACCTGCACTAGATTTTAAACAAATGCTTATTACCTTGGTTGGGATGTGTTGAAAGGTTGCTGTTTTATTTGTAAAGTTACTAAAATTTTATTTATTTTTAACTTGTCACAGCTTATTCAGATAGATGCTTATTTTGCATTCATGTAGAAAGCCATCTACGTAAAGAAACCCTAAAACTGTGTTAAATATGTGAATGGAACCCATCAACAATAAAAACTGCCGATAACTGGGAAACAAAATGTAAACAAGTCATAGATGTGGACAACTGCATATACATGCCAATGATGTAACTGGCACTGTTGTAGCACCGAAAAGTGTCTGCCGGTGCTAGTCTTGTCGAGAAATGGCCAGCCATTTTGTTTAAATTGACGAATGTCCACATATCTTTGATTCACACAAAAAAAATTTGATTCCATTTCATGTTAATAGAAACACAGCAATTGTAACGTAAATTAATTGCAATTAAACACGAAGTTTCGGCTACAAGTATACATAATTTATATAATAACACACATTGTCATTTGCTATAGTAAAAATTTCACAGTTACCAATGTAATTCATTTTGGTAAAAAAAATTCTCTACTTACACGTTTCAGAGACCAAGTTTATTTAAATTTTGTTGTAGAGAGTATTTTGTTATACGGAAAATTCAAGGAAGGTTTTGCAGTATAGTTCAATGTACAGTGCGTTGTTTTATGCCGAGTCATATACTCAGAGATTCGACTTTATTGGTACTCTGTACTCAGTACTCATTTTAGTGGAAGAATCGGTGGTATCGAGGAATCAAAGAATTTAATTGACCCATCCCTAATATAAACCTGAGCAGGCGGGTCATCAACAGCCTTAAGTAACATTCAAAAGACGCAACAGCTTGTGTGGTCCCTTTCAACCATTGCGACAAGAACAACTCCAGTAACAGGCTTATCATGGTGAAAGAATAAAGATATTAAAACACAAAACATTACTACGCTAAGAACATTATAGGGAACCACAACTGTAACCCAAATACAAGTTAATCCAAAACCAAATTTTGACAGGGCTACCAAAAAGGAATTTTGAATGCTAGATGGACATGCAATTGCTACCCTATACCACACATGAACTAGCTCAGACACAATGTGTTAAAAACAACTGGCAAAGCTAAATCAATCTAAACCATGACCCACCTGCAGGATTAAGGCCCCAAAGGCTCTCGAGCTCATACGCATAATTAAACAAGATATCGTACCAGAAGCGAATGAATTCGGAAGTGCGGCGAAAAATACGGAAACACAGCCTTAAGTAAACTCGCAATAGAGGTGACACTGTCACAGCACACATGCATGGAGGGAGGGGATAATAAGGAAGTAGAGATAGAGAAGGGGTATGGGAACCGAAACACTAACGGAATGGTGACCATACGATTGAAGCTACAATGCGAGGAGCACGCCGCGACCCTTACAAGTGTGGTGTAATCATATCCATAAATTTTTGTATTTTTTTTCTTACATTGCTGCTACAGTAAAATTTCAAACTCAAAATTTTTGCTGGACTTTACTGTTATATAAAACTTTACTGTGTACAAAATTCAAATTTTTTTTTTATCATCACCCCTCCAACAAAAATATTTACCCTTTATTTTTTCATAAAATTTGAAAAATCTCATATTTGCGAGATTATGTAAAATGTCAAGGCACAATTTATTATTTTTCGTAAAGTGCTCTGGCATAGGTACTTGTAATAAAATTGGAGGCATTTTATTTGAACCCTTACCAAAAAAAAATTTTCCCACAACTTTATTTATTTATTTTGTCATTGTATTTGTTTAGTTAAGAATGAAATTTCAGGCATAAGGAAACTCGCTAGCCAAATTAAAATGTAGTATAAAATTTGCTTAGATAACAGTTTTGGTTTGAGTTCTGTAACAAACTAACCAAAATATGAATTTTGATGCAACCCTTTAAAATGCCAAAAATGTTGCACAGTATGAAACAAAAGTGACCAGCATTCTGAAGCGAGTTTATATATATATATTCTCAAAACATCAAACATTGTGTACCGGACCACATTAGTTGGATTGACCATACATTTATAAAACATGTAAGTAGCAACTTAATATAATCGGGTCACGTCAGCAGCATCCTCCTGTGAATACCTCTGTTAAATCTAGAGCTGAGTCAATACTGATACCCAATATTAAATATTTGCTGATATTACTGCAACAGGTTATTACAGTATTAGAACGGGCAGCTGGACTGGTTTCATTTTTAGCCAATATTAAAACAGATATTTCTTTTATGTTTGGCAATAGCTCCAGAGGATAATAATGTGGCGACATTGAAACAAGACATGTGCTCAACTACTGCAGTTTTCAGTCAACAGGTGCAATTCTTATTCCAAGTACAGAAATGCTAAACTGACATAGACTGTCACCTTCAGGAGGAGGGAGGGTGATGCTACCCTGCTGTGAGATAATCAACTACAGAAGTTTGAAGGAGTGAGATGCCACCTCTACCCCCTGTGGCTGTGACATTCTGATAATCATTTACAGCATTTGTTGTAGTCCCTGAATTACCAGCTTTGCAGGAGTCACACTTCAGCCCCACTGTGTGATTTCAGCATTTAAAATCTTTTTAAAGCAATGTGAAGTCGAACATTAGTAACCCGGGAACTGGCAGTGCTTCAGTTATACTCTCAGTAAAATAAGCCAGAGCTTTACTTAAAAAATGTGCATATTAATGATTTTTAATTTTTTGAATATGAACAAAGTTGAATTATGTTGAGAAAAGTGTTGCACAATCCTGTAGATTTAATATTTTTATTTGATAACTTAAAAATATAAATTGTCGTCTTGCTCTAAAAACATTTTACTAAACTATCTTCTGAATACTGATTATATTTTTTGAAGAATTGATGGGAAATTCTTTTTCTAATATATTGTATGTTTACTTAAACCAGGGGTCTCCAAATTTATGGCTTTTGACGGCCACATTTCAAGTTTTAAATTTAAGGGGGGGGGGGCAAATTATCATATTTCATCGTAAATGAAAGACAACACAAAATGTGTAAATATATCAAATAATGTAAACAGATCAGTTAAATAGTAAAGTTCATTTGAGTGGGAGGTATGAAACTTGCTTTTCGAGCCCCTAATTTTGTCAAACTGTGACTCTATTTTTGTCTGTTGAATAAGTGAAATGTGTCTCATATGTTGGTCACCCAAATTACATTTGTATTTTAACTTTTTGAACTTCAATAAAAAAAATTTTGCTCACTTTTATGTGTACTCCCAAATACAAATTGCTCGCAAAGTCTTTGATGTTCAGGTAGCTTTCTTCTTGACGGAAGTAGTAAAACTGAACAAGGCTTCCTTTTTTGAACTTGTCCTTAATGGTGTCATTAGCTTGCGGATCAATTAGTTCCATTTGCAATAATGGTTAAACAATTTAAATTTTACAAGAGGAGGAGTTCTGTAAAATCCTGATGTCTTTAGAATGTGCATCTAATTCTGGAAACCTGTCTGAGAATTGTTCCTTCAGATCACCAAGAATTTTTGTTGCATACAAAAGTGGAAAGTCCTAATCTTGTTCACCTTTCAATAACGGGCAACTAACGAAATGGGCTAAACTTTCTATGAAATTTTTTGTTAAAAAGAAACTGTTTCTGTCGAAAAGCTGAGACATGTGTATGAAGGCCACAGATAATATTATGATTGTCTTTTCCCAGAAGCTTTTTCTTCAGATCATTCAAATGGAGACCAACATCAGCCAAGGAAGTTAGCCATTCGTTGTCAGACAAGATTTCGATAGATCTTTCTTTCCTTTCAGAAATATTTTAATCNCAGTTTCTGTCGAAAAGCTGAGATGTGTATAAAGGCCACAGATAATATTATGATTGTCTTTTCCCAGAAGCTTTTTCTTCAGATCATTCAAATGGCAGCCAAGGAAGTTAGCCATTCGTTGTCAGACAAGATTTCGATAGATCTTTCTTTCCTTTCAGAAATATTTTAATCTCTGTTCTCAAAGAATAACAGCTTGACAAAATTTTACCACAGTTCAACCATTTAACTTTTGTGCTGTATGGAAGATCAGGTGATAGATATTCCACCTCTTCTAGGAAAGACTTGAACTGCTTATGTTAAGAGTATGTGAGATTGAATGAACTTTACTACATAAATCACAGGAGTCATCACACAAGATATGTCCACAGACTTTCCAAATAGAGCTTCCTGATGGATACAGTGTAGTGTCAAGGGCTTGGTAACATTACTGGCTTCAAGTTCTGCATTCAGTCTTCCAATGAAACCCTTATTTGTGCCCAACATATTTTTCCTGCCATCTGTAGTAACACATTTGAGCAGAGAAAGAGGAAGGTTGTACTGTAAAGTTGAAGTTATGTGCACCCCCAGAAAATGTCCTCACCAGTTGTACCATGCAAGCTAATTTTCAAAAAATAGATCACCTTGAAGATNATGTGCACCCCCAGAAAATGTCCTCACCAGTTGTACCATGCAAGCTAATTTTCAAAAAATAGATCACCTTGAAGATTGCAGAGGTACGTAAGTGGGTACAGCCTCAGGACATAGTAGTGTGTACATAGCAAAAAATCAAAATACAGGATTATTATAAATGATTCATCGGGTGTTAGAAATCTGTAATACATGAACTCTTCATCTTAAAGGTTTGTGCCAACCACCAAACAAAATAAAAATCCTCAAAATGTTTTGCTTGACCCTAATCTTCCTTTTATCACACCAGGTGGCAGCACAAGCTCCGTTCACAAAATGGTGACTAAGCAACAGAAAGCGTTTTGTGTTTTGGAATATGTGAAATGTTTATCGGTTGTTACAGTGCAACGTGCATTCCGAAGACATCACCACACAGAACCACCAGGTCATCAGAGCATTCTGCCGTGGTACCATCAGTTCCAGGGCACAAGATGCCTGTGTAACGGTAAGAGTAGAGGGCGGCTAGGTGTTTCTAATGAAACAGTAGAGAGAGTGAGGGGGAGTTATGCATGTAGTGCACGAAAATCAACTACCTGAGCAAGTTGCGAGCTTGGAATTTCTCGCCCAACTGTTTGGAATATTTTGCAACGACTGTTACAACTTACCGTATCGCTTACTGAAGTTGCAACACCTGCATCCAGAAGATTATGCCATCCAATTTTAATTTTGTGAACGCATGCAGGAAATTGTGCAAGAAGATGAATTTGCCACGTGTCTGATGTTCAATGACAAAGCGACATTTCACTTNAACGCATGCAGGAAATTGTGCAAGAAGATGAATTTGCCACGTGTCTGATGTTCAATGACAAAGCGACATTTCACTTTAGTAGAAAGATGAATTGTCACAATGTCCGGATATGGAGCATAGAAAATTCCCGTGGTTCTGTGCAACATGTAAGGGATTTACCAAAACTGAAGGTCTTCTACACAGTCTCACAGACGAAGGTGTACGNAACGCATGCAGGAAATTGTGCAAGAAGATGAATTTGCCACGTGTCTGATGTTCAATGACAAAGCGACATTTCACTTAAGTAGAAAGATGAATTGTCACAATGTCCGGATATGGAGCATAGAAAATTCCGGTGGTTCTGTGCAACATGTAAGGGATTTACCAAAACTGAAGGTCTTCTACACAGTCTCACAGACGAAGGTGTACGGGCCCTTTCTTTCCGTTTAAATACTGAAAGGTGTGTCCTTTCTCTACAGGCTGGAGGTTTAATTGTTTCCAGAAATGAGAGAGGATTCCGGCAACTTCGTGTTCCAGCTGGATGGGACTCCACCTCATTGGCACACAGAAGTGCGTCGCTACCTCAACAATGAACTCCTACACCTCTGGATTGGACAAGGCGCTGTTCAGATGGCTGCTCCAGTCTCCCGACCTTTTGTCATGCAATTTCTTCCTTTGGGGGTACGTGAAAGACACTGTTTACATGCCACCATTGCCAACAACATTGCATGAGCTCCGAAATCGCATTACCACAGCTGTGATGCCTGTCAACAGGGACATACTGGAACGTGTGTGGGATGAGCTGTGACTACTGATTGGACGTGTGCCGTATGACTAGGGGAGCACATATAGAACATTTGTAGAAAATCATAGAAACTTGTGCATTAAAACTTGGACAGTTTGTGGTTGTTTTCATGTATCACTCATTTTTTGTCAAATACTTTCTCAATTACACATTTTAAAACCTGATGAGTCATTTATAATAACCCTGTATTGTACAACACCAAGTTTGTATTCAGGGGACCAACACTTGCAGGATGCACTTAGTAGGGTGTTGGACCATTCGTAGCATGGAGACAGGTGGCGATACAGTCAGGCATAGAGGCATGCAGATGCAAGATGTTCTCCTGGGAAAGATTCTGTCACAGCTGGCTCAACTAACCCTACAAATCCACCGTAGTGGCTGCTGGCTGAGGTTGCCGTTCAAGCTGGTTCCAAATGTTCTCGATTGGCGAGATGTCTGGGGACCTTGCTGGCCAAGGAACCATGTGGATATCACAAAGGCATGTCAGAGATACCCATGCTGTGTGAGGTCGGGCATTATCCTGCTGAAAATGGGCTTGTCAAGCTGCACCAGGAAGGGAAGCGCACATAGTCGCAGAAATCTCCCTGGACGGATCGCCGCGCTGTTAGAGTTCCTTCAATCACCACCAGTGGGGTAGTGTGCCACTGGGGAAGTTTGCTACTCTACAATGAAGCATGGATTACAGTGCTGGCCAGAATGTCTCCAGACTCTTAATTCAGCGGTTGTTTGTATACATACAGAATCATAAGTTGTCGCTGAACGCCACTCATAACCAATTTGCTAGCTGCTATGCTGCCCATTCCTGGCAGGATACTCATGCTCAGTAATGCTCAGGTCGTAATGGTATACTCGTAGGGGACACTGCAATGACAGATCCCATTCTGCTAGCCGTCTGGATATGGTACTGGTGGACACAGTCATATCTCAAGCTGTTGTGGCATGTCCCTGGATGATGCGCAGCAACACCTGCGGAGTGCTTACAGCCTGTCACACAATGAAGCAATCCTGCTGGGGATGACCTGAGCCTTCTCAACGGGTGTGTATATCCTACTGTTCCCACTGCATCCAACACTGATTCACAGTGTAGGCAGAACAATTCTATTGGCAAGCAGTGCACTGAAATGTCCAGCCTACTTTTCAAATGTTGATGATGCAGCCTCTTTCAAACTCATCCAGCTGGGAAAAGGCTTGTAGAATGTGCTGTGTTTTCACTGAACGTGACTCTGTCTACTCACACTGCTGCTAAGGCCAGTGTCTTGCAGTCATAAACGATGGAGCGACATGTGCGCCCCCTAGTGGCATACCTACACAAGCAAGCCACAGTAAACATAACTGGGACACATGTCGGGCTATGGCAATACTATGTGGCAACCGTCATTGTGCTCGCATGATTTGTTCATGGTGATAATTTTTTTGCACATGAGTGTAGTTCTTCCATTACTTGAAACTGTTTACACCTCTAAAAACAACAAGACTTAAAGTTGTGTCAGAGACATCTGTAGACTCATCCAAGGCTATTGAGGAGGATAAAAAAGTCTTATGTTTTTTCTGTAAATTCAGTTGAAACATTGCAGGCAATATCTTCAACTCTGTGTGGCAATGTGTTTGGTGAAATACTAAAAGATTTACATTTTTCGATTTTGTCGGGAAACAATTCTTCGGCCATAATTAACATGCAATTCTTTATGTAGTTACTTACCATTAGTGAATGACTTACCTCTTTAAGCAATTTCCCTGGCAATTCATAAACTTACTCTTGTGACAGTTTCACTTTCTTGAACACATTTCTTGAAATGTTTTGTTAAAAGCAAAGCCTACGTTTTAATGTTTTGAATTTATGTTCTCACGCCTGTCCTAGAATCTATCAAATTTTTCACCATGCTTTGTTTCGTAGTGATGACTATTTTTATACTCTTAAGAGAGTGCATAACATGCCAGTAAACTCTTTGATGCAGTCGGTCAGATTATAAAATTGCACTGATAGTATTGCAAGTGTATCATCTTTAATTAATCTGTAAGGAGATAAAGTGTTCATGAAAGGTGCTAATATTTAACATTGTGCAAGTATTCATTGATAATTGTGTACAGTAAAAACTAAGTCTATTTTATTTTTTCCAATTTTGGTATGACTATGTAAATAAGCATTGCGCACAAATCTCTATTTTGTAATAATAGTCTCAAACTGTCATTATTGACAGGAAACTTTGTTTCTTTGCTCCCCTTTGTCACCGCAGAAAATTTTGAATAATCATTCCAAAAAGAATACATTGCAGACATTTGTAGCATATTGTAGGCACACAGAAGAGCTGAGTTTGTCTTGCTGTGATGCACACCAGCAATAAGTTAATATACAGATTACACACAGTGCCTTACTTTATTTCTCTATAACAAAATGTTCCATGCACCACTTATCATTAAAGACACTGCATTCACTGCCCACTTTTCTCTTTTTACTCTAAACCGACATGGTGCTCACATAATCAAACAAAAACAAGTAGCCTTAACATTATCTAACGAGACAAGAACATAGCCTGTACCGTTTTATTGAATCACAGCAAACATTAAAAAAAAAAAGATAATTTGAATTAACAGCGTTCTTGGTGACCTCTGTGCTTATGAACAAACAAAAGAAGATCAAAAATAGCATTTGTAAATGTTTCAGTAATTTAAGTAACCGTTTCCCCTAAGGTTTAATGTTGCTATTCCCCTAAGGTTTAGTGTTGCGTGTTGTCAGCATCATTATACTATAAAAGCAGCAGCTTTTAGAATATACTGTTACTGAAATTGAGAGTGGAAAATGTATTGAGTATAGAATTACCATGCAGGAGATACGGATTCTCAGATTCCGTGAATTGGTATGCTTGTTTCTCTTACTGTTTGTAATCACTGAATTATGGAGGTGCATCAGCAAGAACTGTTGCCACTACTATCCAGCCATCTGTTTGTCGGTCTCCTCCTTTTAGGACTTGTGCCATGTTGTTTAGTTTATAGCTCTATACAACTTNTAGTGTTGCGTGTTGTCAGCATCATTATACTATAAAAGCAGCAGCTTTTAGAATATACTGTTACTGAAATTGAGAGGGGAAAACGTATTGAGTATAGAATTACCATGCAGGAGATACGGATTCTCAGATTCCGTGAATTGGTATGCTTGTTTCTCTTACTGTTTGTAATCACTGAATTATGGAGGTGCATCAGCAAGAACTGTTGCCACTACTTTCCAGCCATCTGTTTGTCGGTCTCCTCCTTTTAGGACTTGTGCCATGTTGTTTAGTTTATAGCTCTATACAACTTNTTCCAGCCATCTGTTTGTCGGTCTCCTCCTTTTAGGACTTGTGCCATGTTGTTTAGTTTATAGCTCTATACAACTTAGCAATGTTGCATGTACAGTCGCAACTTTAGGTGCACACAAAAATTCATTACAAATTTATTGTTTACACTATACATCAGTGTTACAAATATATGTAATCACTGTGTAGCACAACTCTGCTCACAATAGATTGTCAGATTTTGTTAATTTGCATACAGTGACATAATTGTTTTTTTTTAAAGACTTTTAAAATATGTGGTGCGAGTTTTACAAATGGGAAGATGGTAAACTGTTAAATACCTTTCGCTCAAGTGATACACACTATTTGTTGTCGACCAGTCATTTATATTACATAAGGCAGGATGTTCTAAAGTGTTGTATTCATCAGTCCACATTCCGTTGTAATATTACTTTTTGTTAAGGCGAACTGGTTTTCTTGCCATACATGTTTTCACAGTCTTCTTTGTGCATATTTTCTCTCCATCTCTTTAGATGCAAGACTTCTTCTTTGACTTTGAAAGACGTTTCCTTCCTTTTTTAAACCAGTTTTAAATTCAAAGTGAATAATATGATGCCACATAACATATTATTTTTCTGGGTCATCATTTATGTACAGGTGTGCATATAATACAGCTCTCATGAATATTAATGATGTTTCACAAAAAAATTTATTTAGTTTACATAATGCGAGTATAGTACGCTCATAAAAATTGCATGATTTCTTATATATTTCTTTTAACGAACAACCAGGACACTTGATTCCCTAAGTCATCCCAAGATAAAATTTCTTGTTTGCGAACTCTTCCCCTTCCCCTGCACCCTCCTTTGAAGTCTCACTTAATAATAATGTAATATACCTGTTAGCCCANTAAGTCATCCCAAGATAAAATTTCTTGTTTGCGAACTCTTCCCCTTCCCCTGCACCCTCCTTTGAAGTCTCACTTAATAATAATGTAATATACCTGTTAGCCCAGGAAAGGATAAAAGTGCCCTATCTCCATACATGATTTGGATACCACAAAAAAAGTGTTTTTAAGACCTACCTTGCTTAGCTGGTAGATTATCATAATTTTTTAAGCAGAACACGTGAATGATGCTGCACAGAAGTGGTAAAAACTATTTTGCATTTTTATTTACAGTGTCTGGTTCAGTTGTGGCAGAATTTTTTATGAATATTTGCACATTTCATAAAAATCTTTTTGAATACATACTAAGTTTTAGCTAACTACGCACCAAGATTTGAAAAAGACATTTAATTTTATATTGTACGTTAGATGGTAGTACTTTAGTTTTGCAAAAAAAAAAAAAAAACTTAAAAAGACATTAGCATTATATTATATAGGGCTAATGTGTGCTGCTTACTTGCCCCTGCAGGGGTAAAAATGAGTATTAAATTACATCTCCTGCAAACTCCACTTTTTCCACACACATTTAATTGGTTATTGCCCTACAGCCACTGGAACATTGTAAAAGTTTATTGTACCTGCCTGTTTTCTCTTTGTTACATACTGCACAGTTTTCGTTAAGGGGTTGAGGTCACTCTGCAGCCCAAATTTACCCTCATTTTGATTTTTTGTTGGCTTGTAAGGTTTAAAGTAACTTAAGAATGAGAGTGAACCCAATCAATACTTTGTAAGCACAATGTAATGCAATAATGGTTTACGTCAGACTTCAGTATTATTCTGTTGTAATATTCTTGTAGACTTTAGATAATGATCAGTAATATATATATATTTTTTAAAATAGTAGTTGCATTTCTTTGAAGGTTGGAGGTTGGAACATAGAACTCTGTTTCTTACCCAGTGTGCACATAATTAGCTTTACCTTTTAGAATCTAACTAATCATTTATTCACATGGCACTGCCATTTGTTTGGTTTCTGTAGGTTTCTCCATGATAGAGAAAGACCAGCGTACCGGGAGTATAGGCTTCTGGTGAACCAGTTCAGGCAGGAGTTGGAGAAGACAGCTGTTCCAAATGAGGAGGAAGCCCCAGAAATTAAGCAGGAAACTGTGAGAGACCATGAATACGGTAGTGGTAGTGATTATGGTACTAGTAACGAATATGGTACCAGTGATGGTGACTATGGTACGAGTGGTGGTGAATATGGTGCCAGCGGTGGTGAATATGGTGCCAGCAGGGGTGACTATGGTGCCAGCGGTGGTGAATATAAGACCATCAAAGTAGAACCAGAATTTGAAGTTAAGAGTGAAAATTTGNACCGGGAGTATAGGCTTCTGGTGAACCAGTTCAGGCAGGAGTTGGAGAAGACAGCTGTTCCAAATGAGGAGGAAGCCCCAGAAATTAAGCAGGAAACTGTGAGAGACCATGAATACGGTAGTGGTAGTGATTATGGTACTAGTAACGAATATGGTACCAGTGATGGTGACTATGGTACGAGTGGTGGTGAATATGGTGCCAGCGGTGGTGAATATGGTGCCAGCAGGGGTGAATATAAGACCATCAAAGTAGAACCAGAATTTGAAGTTAAGAGTGAAAATTTTCCACCAGAAGTAAAGGTAGCACTTGAGATCAAGAAAGAACCAGAAGATGATGACAATTCAAGACAAAGTGATGGTNGCCACCAGAAGTAAAGGTAGCACTTGAGATCAAGAAAGAACCAGAAGATGATGACAATTCAAGACAAAGTGATGGTAAATATAGCATTTTCATAATAAGGTTTTCTTATTTTTTGTATACTATTTGACCAAATGATAATAGTGTATATTTGTTATGTCTAGCATCTTACTTCATTGCTCCATAAGTGACTATGCAGACAAAGTATTGCTTGTGTAACCTTTGTTTACACTTCAGTGGCGCCTCTTTTTTCTACACCAAATCTTTCTTATATGTACCTATGGAGTATATTTCCTGCCATTCTATAATAATGATTTCCTCCTTGTTTTAGCCCTCTCCTTTATATATGAGCCTAGGAAAAGGCTGTAACACTCGTGTTTTTCAAAGTTGACATTTTCATAGAAAAAGGTCAAACGTGTGCATCTTACAACAGAGATACTGGAAATGTGCNGTGTTTTTCAAAGTTGACATTTTCATAGAAAAAGGTCAAACGTGTGCATCTTACAACAGAGATACTGGAAATGTGCTACGTGGTTCTTTTATTAGTCTCCATTTAGCTACAACTTTGCTGTGTGCAAGACAAGATTGTATCATAAAAAAAAAATGTTTGTTGCATCAAGTATTTCTCTTACAAATAGTGCTGTCATATGAATAAGAACAAAACATAGANTAAAAAAAAAATGTTTGTTGCATCAAGTATTTCTCTTACAAATAGTGCTGTCATATGAATAAGAACAAAACATAGAAACAAATTGTGAGTGGCATGAAGTCAAACATAACCCAACATTCCATGCAGCATTTGTAATACTGTATTACGGTTCCATGGCTAATATTACTTACTGTTGTATAATATGTCTTGTACTGACCAGCTATAGTGACCTACTCTTGTTCATAGCTTTTCATTTAAATTAAATGGAACTTGTTTTTAATAAGTACATATTTAAGTTCACACGTGACGTCTGGTGACTGATGTCGTCATGGTCAGGCAAGGTTTTGTGTGTTGGTCAGAGACACGGGCGGTATGGACGGAACTCATGCCTAGTCCTTTTGCGGAGGTGGTGCTGTGGCTGACAGTGCTGAAGGGTGCCAGCGGAGGGCTGCGGGTCCTGGTGCTCTGGAACCACGGATTCGCTATCCCCAGTGGCACGTGACGTCCTTGACGGAAGTCTGTGACGACCGAATGCAGCTGGCCGGTTGTCTTGAATGGAGGCTGAAATAAGGAGGGGGAAGGAGCTGGGATGNTGACGGAAGTCTGTGACGACCGAATGCAGCTGGCCGGTTGTCTTGAATGGATGCTGAAATAAGGAGGGGGAAGGAGCTGGGATGTCAGGCCTCTCCAACTGTCGGGCAGCTTGAGCTCGTTCCCTAGTGGTTATGCTGCAAAGTGCATTTGTGGCTGGGTTACAGCTCCCGTTGGATTTGGAGGCAGTAGCTACCTTTCTAGCTTGCCACTTCGCACCACTCCTATGGGTGAATGGCATAAAGGTGGATACCAAAGTTGGCCCCATGAAGGAAGAGCAGGCGACGATTATTCCTAGCTAGGTGTATATCCAGGCAGAGGCCGAGTGAACCAAAGTCGTATCTGATTACTTGAACTGGCGACTGTTCAGCGCGGTAGTTAAAGCCATGCGTTTACCCTGGATGTCTGACAACTACGTGGGTGTTGTCCAAAGGTGGGCAGACCTCAGAACCATTCTGTCATTCCTTCTGGCGACAATTGAGCACGGTGGTTGGAGGGAATTATCTGGGCTGGTTGACTAGCCACCTTGAGTATTGAGTCTCTAGTGGTTGTGACACTACCGTACTGCACACCAGGTGCACAGTATGGTTGGCCGTCTAATGGGTGTGTTGAAAGGGGTTGAAGACTTCTTCGAAAGTTGCTGGTGAAAGTCTTGAAGAGCTTCTGGTAGGTAGCGAAAATGTTGGAGTTAGCAGAGAGCTCCAGCACATGATGTGGTGGAGCCAGCTGCTGAGAATGAACTGCAGTTCTGTGGTGGTGCACGGACGTATATTCCACCTGCCCGCGGGCTCTCTGGTGCCATTTCTTGGTCCGTAGCGAAATCAGGCGTCTCTGTCATGCGGGGTTGCATCGGCTGCGTGAGGTCAGGCTCTTAACAGGGCTCCTCGGCTGGCTTCCCTCACACGAGGGGAGTTGGTGTGACGTCTGACCTCTAAAGGTGAAACGAACTTGGCTGACGTATTCATGGGTGCCCCTGTGTCTAGGGGCATGCTGGTAGGCTCTGGTAGCAAGTCGTTTCAGGGTTCAAACCCTGCCTGGGGTGACATGATGACATGTNTAGGGGCATGCTGGTAGGCTCTGGTAGCAAGTCGTTTCAGGGTTCAAACCCTGCCTGGGGTGACATGATGACATGTGAAGATGAGGCGATGTCTTGTTTAATTAAGTGTCAGTGCCCATCACACGTCAAAGTGGAAAACTTGCAATAATATTTAACAATAAGTATGACAGGACAACCTTACGAGAGCAGCCTTGTCATGTAACACACATTGTTACAGCACAGTCATTTTTGTGCCATCTATATTATACTTTGTCGATAAATTTGAAACTGCCCAAGATCACTCTCTAGGTTTGAGTTTGACAAGATTTTTACATCATCCACAAACAGCTTTTGTTCATTTGTAGATAACAATATGTTTAGTTCAATATTACTCCAACACGAATCCACTCCCTAACTACAAAATACTAGTAAATATTTAAAATAGATTTACTTAATAAAGTTACTACTTACATAGTAAAAATACTTCTACGATGTTTTTAATTTATTGGCTGTCATAATTTTTTTGCAATATGAATTATGTAAATTTATTTCCTATGTAGTTGTCTTTATATTTTTATATACCCCGCTATGACTAAATCACTGAGTATACTGCACGGCAGTGTTTAAGCACGTGTCTTTTTGTGCCCACTTAATGTTTACACCACAGTATTTGCACTTTGTTCAGTTTATAAAACCCTTCACTTTCAAACTCCCGTGCACCATCTAAAACAGTTACTATTTTTGGCGTTCTGAACCGGTTTTGCGACTTAAGCAACCTACTACAATCACCACCCTCGCACAGTAATTGCAAATTCTGTATTCGCTAGTTGTCAACAACCTTACCACAATGCATAGAAGATGAGTAAAGTCGGCAGTGCTTACAATACCACGCNGTATTCGCTAGTTGTCAACAACCTTACCACAATGCATAGAAGATGAGTAAAGTCGGCAGTGCTTACAATACCACGCAAATGTTTATTGTGTAATTATTATATTCTACAAAAAGAAATATATATCTGTGTTATATATATATATATATGATTATTTTCTTTCGCCATATCACCAACATTCTTGGTTAGAAATGTTTGTTTATAAACAAAATGCACGTTAAAGACATGTTTCTGCCAGCGAGCGATCGCTTTAACGGTTCAGGTCTATGTATTTATTCGTACATGCAATGATAATTGTCTGGGCACGGGACAACGGGAATGTACTGTATATATACTATATAGTTCATTACGACGATGTTAAAACGATCGCGCACAACGAAACAACATACATTGACACCATATTGCGTACAACCAACTCTTTTTTTTTTTTTCATTTGTCTTATTAGTCAATATGGTGGACAAGATGGCATCCACAAAGAGTGGGCGGGAAAAACAAATTTTAAAGTTTGTCTACAATGCACACTACGCGAAATACACAAGTCTATACATCCTGCCCACCTCGAAGTGAGCACACTTCAAACTAATTAACTGGTAGTGGACACAACTTGACTGCAGGACGAGTCAGGACTCCCTGTTNTGTTAAAACGATCGCGCACAACGAAACAACATACATTGACACCATATTGCGTACAACCAACTCTTTTTTTTTTTTTTTTTTTCATTTGTCTTATTAGTCAATATGGTGGACAAGATGGCATCCACAAAGAGTGGGCAAGAAAAACAAAATTTAAAGTTTGTCTACAATGCACACTACGCGAAATACACAAGTCTATACATCCTGCCCACCTTGNATTTAAAGTTTGTCTACAATGCACACTACGCGAAATACACAAGTCTATACATCCTGCCCACCTTGAAGTGAGCACACTTCAAACTAATTAACTGGTAGTGGACACAACTTGACTGCAGGACGAGTCAGGACTCCCTGTTGAGTAAGGATCTGAGCAATTCGCACAATGCCGTCTGACCCAGGCAGTATCTTGGTGATGTGCCCCAGTTGCTACCGGAGAGGTGGAAGGTTGTTATCCCTAATGAGGACCAATTCATCAATTTTCAGGGTGTCATTGTTCTTGAGCCATTTTTCCCTGGGTTGAAGCTGTTGCAGGTATTCAGTATGCCAGCGTTTCAAGAAAGACCTATGAATTTGTTGAATAAGTGACCATCTGTTCAATCTTTTTGTAGGTTCCTTGGTGAAGTCTTGTTCTGGTAACACTTGAAGAGGACCAAGATACAAAAAATGACTTGCAGTCATGGCAAATAAGTCATTTGGGTCACTGGAAATGGCACAAAGTGGTCTAGAGTTGAGCGTGGCTTCAATCTGAGTTAGCACCGTGTACATTTCCTCATACGCCAGTAGCTGACTGCCCGCCACTTTGCTCAACAGAGACTTAGCAGATCTGATGCCTGCCTCCCAGAGTCCTCCAAAGTAAGCGAGGCTGATGTTGGATTAAAATGCCACGTTACCTTGTCCNCATTTTTCCCTGGGTTGAAGCTGTTGCAGGTATTCAGTATGCCAGCGTTTCAAGAAAGACCTATGAATTTGTTGAATAAGTGACCATCTGTTCAATCTTTTTGTAGGTTCCTTGGTGAAGTCTTGTTCTGGTAACACTTGAAGAGGACCAAGATACAAAAAATGACTTGCAGTCATGGCAAATAAGTCATTTGGGTCACTGGAAATGGCACAAAGTGGTCTAGAGTTGAGCGTGGCTTCAATCTGAGTCAGCACCGTGTACATTTCCTCATACGACAGTAGCTGACTGCCCGCCACTTTGCTCAACAGAGACTTGGCAGATCTGATGCCTGCCTCCCAGAGTCCTCCAAAGTAAGCGAGGCTGATGTTGGATTAAAATGCCACGTTGCCTTGTCTTCCGCTAGCTTGTCAGTAAGACACTTGTTGTTGTCAGCCAAGAACTCTTGCAGCTTTGACAAGTGACGATTAGTCNCTCCGCTAGCTTGTCAGTAAGACACTTGTTGTTGTCAGCCAAGAACTCTTGCAGCTTTGACAAGTGACGATTAGTCCCTACAAAGTTTGTACCACAGTCACTCTGCAAGTGAGTACACTGCCTACAATGTGCAATGAAACTTTTGAATACAGCAAGAAAGGTTTCAGACGACAAATTAGGAGCAAGTTCTAAATGCACTGCCTTTGTGGCAAAGCATACAAAAAGACAAATGTATGTCTGCAGTATGCGAGTTTTTCTTGTTCACACCATAGTAATTGGGATTGGCCCAGCATAATCAACAGCTGAGGTGGGGAAGGGCTTAGTTTGACACACACTACTGGCTGGAATGCTTGCCATTGCCGGATTGTGACTTGTCGGATGAGCACGAAAGCAACAAATACACTTACGAAGACGACTTTGAACCACATTTCTTGCACCCAGCAACCAAAATTCACGTTGCAGTAATTACTTAATTGTATTTGGCCCACGATGAAGGAAATCGTCATGGAGCTGATAATAAGAAGTTCTGCAAGGCGACTGCACTTTGGGAGGAGAATCGGATGTTTCTCATCATACACTAGGTCTGAAGGAATTAAATCTGCATCAACAAAAGGAGGTAATTTTCTTATGGCAGGTGAGCAGAGTTGCTGGTCAGCCAATCTTTGCATTTCATCTGCAAATGCCTGGTTCTGNTTTCTTATGGCAGGTGAGCAGAGTTGCTGGTCAGCCAATCTTTGCATTTCATCTGCAAATGCCTGGTTCTGTGTAGCCTTGATAAGGAGAATTAATGCATGCTGCATTTCATCAGGCAAGACTGGGCCGTAAAATGAGTTTAGCCTCGGATGAAGATTTTTTGTAACTCGAACACAATTGGCAACAATTTGTTGAACACTTTATAACTTGGAGAAATGTTCAAGTAATTCCAAAATGCATGTCTTTTCTAGGATTGCTGACAGGACAAGGGTTTTTAGTTCATCATTAACAGTGGGTCTGTGAATGACATGATTGCTCTGTGGCCATTCACACTCTGGTTGATGCAACCACTATGGTCCAGACCACCAAAGTGGATGGTCTGCTAGCTGTCCAGGTGTAAGGCCTCAAGACGCACTGTCAGCAGGATTATCTTCACTTGCCACATGCTGCCACCAGTCCACCGAGGTGCATTCTTGTATCTTGAGTCACCTGGTTTGCGACAAATGTCTTCTAAACTTGAGGGAGCGTCTATCCAGGAGGGTGCAACAGATGAATCAGACGTAGCCCTTCTCCGAACTGTCAGCGAATCCATGCAATTCAAAAGTGGCACCTGAGAGGTTGTGGGCGATGCAATGCTGAATAGAGATGACTGAATAGCGAGGTAACTCTGTTTGAAACTTGTTTCATTTGGCAATTATATCAAGCTGCACTGAGGAATCCCATTCTATTTGAACAAGCCAAAGTAACTGAATAAGGTGTCTTGCAAATAATGTCAATGGTGCAATCCATCCCAATGGGTCAAAGATTCTGGCAATATCTGATAAAATACCTCGTTTTGTGTACACTGAAAGATTGGGTTGCAAGTTATATGAGAAGGCATCAGTGTTGGGGGTTCCAGCGTAAACCTAATACCTTGGGGTTCCAGTGTAAACATAATACCTTAATGCAGGAGTCTTCGCAAAAAGAGTATATTTCATCAGAAGAATGGACATCTTGCGATAGCAAGTCGTCAAGTAAAGCTGGACAATTTTTTGCAAATTTTCGAAGCTGAAAACCCCCACTGCCCAGCCGTTGCTGAAGATCTCGTGTAAGCTTGAGAGTAGTGGCTAGGTCTCTGGCACCAGTTACATCATCAGAAACATCGTGCTCATTAGAAGTGTTTTAGAAGCATCTGGAAAATTGGTCATCTCATCTTGTGCCAGCTGTCTCAGTGTCCTAATTGCTAAGTATGGAGCTGAGCAGACCCTGTAAGTGACAGTGTTAAGTCGATAAATCTCAACTGGTTTACCCTCTGACTCTTTCCAGAAGATCCGTTGATAGTCACGATGCTCTGGATGTACCATGATCTGCCGGTACATTTGCTTAATATCTGCAGTGAAAATAGTACGTGGAATTCCTAAATTAAACAAAACAGTAACAATGTCTGTCTGCAACTTGGACCAGTTAAAAGGTCATCATTAAGAGAGACACCCAAGTTCGATTTTGACGAAGCATCAAACACTACACGTAGCTCGGTGGTAGTGTGATCTGGCCTTTGCACGTAATGGTGTGGAATATAGTATGCGTTCACACTTCCCGGGTCACTTTGTTTTACATGGCTCATGTGTCCGGCAGCCAGGTAATCTTGAGGGTAACATAATCCTCCTTCCCCTCTGGTTGTTTTCTCAGCCAGTGCTCTAAAGAGTAAAAACGGTGTAGAGCAGAAGAGGCCGAAACTCCCAACATTGGCTCAGTAGATTCAAATGGTAGGGCTACACTGTACCTACCTGTTTCAACTCGAGTGCAGCCTTCAATGAACATGTTTTCACATACATCTGGGACTGGTGGTAATGTGACCACACGCAGTTCCTCAATTTCCAAAAAAATTTTCAACACTTCATCCAAGATGGGCTGCTGTACATTTGAGATAAGGAAGGACGAGGTACCTGGCTGCAAATCTGTGTTAATCTGGACACATCCCATTAGCACTCAACCCAGTAATGTATCAATAGCAGTTTGCGTTCCTGGGGGGCCAGTAACTTTCTTCCCTGTCAGAAGCTGAAGAAATATTTCTGCACCCAGCAAAATGTCAATTTCTCCTGGTGTGGCAAAGGTGGGATTAGCCAGTTTCAGCCGTATAATATGTTCCCAAGCATCTGGCTTAAGAAATGTTAAAGGAACATCTGAGGTAATTTGTGACCAAACTAGGGCCTCAATGGGCAGGCGTGGCTCCTTCCTCCCGCCAGGTGTTATGATATATGAGGCAACACCTTTCACATAGGTAAGTAGGGTGTAGGCAAATCCATGAAGTGGACTTGATAGTTTTTGATGTTTCATACCTAATCGAGACAGACATGATTCAGTAATGAAATTGGCTTTTCTGCCAGAGTCAGGCAGAACTCTTAACAGACTGGCAGTCTCCACAAACATCCTGAATATAAGCAACAGCTGTGGACAACAGTACAGCAGATTGCTGTATATCCTTGGAGAAGGAAGACAGAACACTAAGGGTGCTGTCTATGCCACTGTGGTAGTAGGTTTATCTGATGGGAAATGCAGCACCGTGTTATTACGAGCATTACAAAATCAACAGGATTTGGTCAATGGCAACTCTTCACTCGGTGAGCAGCTTGAAGGCAATTTATACATAATCGTTTGTCCTGACACAGGACGTTGGTTCACTGATGATGACGTCACGGTCGGGCAAGGTTTTAATTTGCTGGTCAGAGACACTGGTTATCTTAACTGAATTGACTTTATTGGCTGCTGACTGGTCCCCTGTCGTTATATAAGCTGAGGGACGAGGCTTGACGGCAGGGCACAAAGTCAGGTGTGGGTTTAGCGGTTCTCGCACTACTGGTTTGCACACAACCACTGGTTTACCTATTGTAGGCGTGGCCCGGGGTAGCTCCTGACTCGACTGCTTCTGCTGCTGCTGGTGCTGGCTGGAACTCGGGTCCAGTCCTTAGGTGAAGGTGGTGTTGCGACTGGCGGTGCTGGTAGGAGCCCGCAGAGGACTGCTGGTCCTGGTGTGTCCAAACCACGGGTTAGCTATCCCCAGTGGTACTGTAAGTCCTTGGCGAAATCTCTTGACAATAGGATGCGGCTCGCCGGCGGTCTTGTGGAGAGGCTGAAAGAGTGAGAAAGGGAGGGGGGGTAACTGGGAGGTGAGGCCTCTCCAGTTGGCGAGAGGCTTGAGCTCGTTCCAGGGGGGTTAGACTGCAGAGGGCAGTTGGCACTGGGTTGCAGTTCAAACTACACTCGGAGGCAGTAGTCCTCTTAGCTCTCCACTTTGCACCACTCCTATGGGTGTATGGCATACAGAGAGGAACTAAGGTCTGTCTGCCACACTAAGGAAGAGCAGGCGATGAAGATCCCTAGCAAGGTGTGAAGCCAGTCTTGACTGAGCCACCCAGATTCAGTCAAATTGCTCCTTCTAGTGAAAATAACAACATGGAAAATGGAGCACTAGACTGATCAGAATATCCAGTCACGTCATGGGTGTTGCTCCAAAAGGGGTCAGAACTCCAGAACTAGTCTTATCACTCCTTCCGGTGAAAATAACACCGTGGATGGAGTGAAGTGGCTGGGTTGGCTGACCAACTGTCTGGTGGATTGAGTTTCTTGTGGTTGGGGCTCTACGGTACGTGCGCACCAGATACCCTTGTGTATCTGGTCCACAGTATGGGTGGCTGTCTAATGTGTGTGTTTGAGACATACGTGCGCCTTGTCCCAGTCATACTCTAGGTTCGGCATAAGGTGTTTCAATGACGCAGTCTCCTGTTTTTCCTTAGTGGGCCGACGTCTACTTGGAATCGAAGTCACCGTCACCCTAGAAATGAGTATTCGAAGGTTAGGTAAGATCACTTGTTTATTCCCGTGAGGAATAGACACAGGGGCCCATACTAACTCCTAACTATAAATGAACTGTAACAGAAGTAAACTACGGTAATAGCAGGTGAAGGGGACCTGGGTCTAAACTGACAAAAGCAAATGCGGCTAGGTAGCTATAGTACTAACTATCTCTAATGCTGTTGTCCAGAAGGGACTCTGGTGTCACTACTAGTGTGGTAGTGAGTGTAATGGGGACTGAAGACTTCTTCGGGGGTTGAAGGTCTGAAAGATGTCTTGAAGGTAGCGGTGGTCCTTCGTGAGGAAGGCAGTATAAGCAGAGAGCTCCAGCACACGAGGTGGTGGAGCGAGCTGCTGAGTATCAACTGGCGAGACGGGGGCTGTGCGCTTATCTATATGGACGGCCGGCTGCAGGTCCTTCGGTTCCCTTTGGCTGGTTGTGAATCTTCGGGTTGGAGTCCCTCTCTTAGTGGCGAAGGCAGCTATCTCTCGGGGGAGACTGGAAGTACTGTTTTCCATGTATGCAGGTTGCATCGCTCCCACGAGCATAGGGGCAGCGCTGGGCTGCTTAGCTGATTTCTATGACACGCTAGGGGTGGCATAACGTCTGACATAAAGGTGAAGGTGGTCTTGACAGCCATGTCCGTGAGTGCCCCTTGCCTAGGGGCGTGCTGGTAGCCTCTGGTAGCAAGTCGTCCAGGGTTCAAACCCAGCCCGGGATGGCGTGATTACACGTGAAGATGAGGCGAAGTCGTATATTGTATATATGTCAGTATGCGTCAGGTGTCAATCTCCCGGCCCGTTGCGCCGTAGACTCATCTGGTAGAATGTTGTGGGTGCAAGTGATGTAGAACTGTCACTCGAAAAGTCTGGGTTGGCTTCTGTAACACTCCTCTTCTGTATGCTGCTCTGGGCTCCAGTGCGGGGCATGTTACTTTCCCTCTTGTAGGAGTAGCACTGTCTCTCTCTAGTGTGCAGGCTGGACAGGTGAGCAGCTTGCTAGTGGGTTCCACCTCCTGGGGAGAACAGCTGTCACACTGTAATGTCCCGGTGTCAGGGGTGAATGCTCGCGTCCATTTTTTTGTAATATAATAAGTGTGTCGCTCACAAAAGTCAGCTGAAGGTCGTGTTTATTTACAAAAATATTGATAGAGTTTTAACCTGAAAAGAAGCCAATTTACAGACGGACATAAAAAAAATTATTGAACACTGAGGGCTGTGTCAACTCTACTGGTTTACCTGCCGTGGTGCTGAAGGTATTTTCAAGTGACTCTGCTCTGTAGCCTTCTAACTGGTGGCACGGCAGCTAAGTTACATGTGACAAATCGCTAACTGTGCCGGCTCTAAGCCTTCTATTACTTAGGCAGCTTCTATCCACATTATATACTACATGAGTACTCTTGAAATTACTTACTCTAATAATTGTTATATGGCCTACCTACAATTAATGAAAAAACATGTTGCACTGAAACTATTACAAATATTTATAGAAGTCTGGTGTACCATTTTACATGTTGCAGTACTGCAGTCCATTTCAACTTTTCTGGCTGTCTTACAGCTTGTTTTCGCTCACTATGGGAAGTCTTTGTCTTGCACGAACGACTTTGCTTTCATTCTTAAGGCCTCGTGCTGCAGGTATGGCCACGTAAATTTTGACGTGGGTCACCACGGCGACTCACGGTACTGCCCTGGCTGACCTTGAGAGGCGGTGCGAGGAGGCCCGAAGATACCAACCGGCCGAAGGCAAGCACACAGCTCCAAAACGTCAGTTGATACCCCGCAGCTTGCTCCACCACCTCGTGTGCTGAAGCTCTCTGCTTACCGCCTTCTTCACGAAGGACCATCGCTACCTTCCAGAAGACTTCTAGACCTACACCCAAGGACCCCCGAAGAAGTCTTCGTTCCCCCTTTTACACTCACTACCACTTTGGTACTGAACCCCGAGTACCTTCTGGTCAACAGCATAAAATTATTTAGGGTCAATTGTTATCATAGCTCTTGTTATCTGCTCTTGTTTAGATTATACGGAGGTCCCCTTCACCTGGTTTACTATAGTTAACTTCCTTTACAGTTCATTGATAGGCGTTAGTACGGGCCACCGTGTCTATTCCTACCTAACCCCGAGCACTTATTTCTAAGGTGAGTGTTACTTGCATCCCAGTAGACGTCAAACTTAATAAGGAAAAGAAGGAGAACGCATCTTGGAAATCATATTTTACCTACTAAACTAGTGTAGGACAGCAGTCTCCCTTAACCGGGCGCACGTACGTTGCAAAACATACGCATTAAATGGCCACCTATACTATGGACCAGGTACGCAAAGGTACCTGGTGCACACAGATACCTGGTGCACACGTATGGCAGAGTCCCAAACCACTAGTAACACAATCCATGAAGCGGCTAGTCATCCAGACCATCCAATCCACTCCATTCACCGTGTTACTATCTTTGCCGGGTGAAGTGATAGGACAGATTCTGGCAGCCTTACCCCTTCTGGACACCACACACAATGACGCGGCTAGACATCCATATCAGCCCACCGCTCCATCCACCACCTTGTTATCTTCGCCGGTTGGAGCAATACGACTTAGTCTGGGTGGCCTAGTCCCAATTGGCTGCACTTAGGGAACTCGTCACCTGCTCTTGCTTAGCGTGGTAGACCTTAGTACCTCCCCATATGCCCTTCATCCATAGGAGTGGTGTAAGGTGGAGTGTTAAGAGCTCAGCTACTGCCTCCGAACATAGCCAATTGAACTGCAACCCAGTGCCATCTGCCCTCCTCAGTCTATCCCCACGGGACTGAGCTCAAGCCACCCGACAACTCGCGAGGCCTCACCTCCCAATTCTCCCTAGCTACCTCTTCCAGCCACCCCACAAGACCTCCGACAAGCCACACCCGATCGTAGTGCAAATACGACTGGGGTCTCCAGTACCACCGGGCATCGCCAACCCATGCAGTCAGACCTACGAGGACCAACAGCCCACCAAGGGTATCAACCAGCCCCGCCAGCAGCGGCTGAGTCAGGAGCTACCCCGAGCCACTGCTCCTGTAGGTAAACAATTGTCTGTGTCTACACCAACAGTGCGGAGAGCCACCCAACCAAGGACCAATTATCAGCTAATAAGTCAAACTTCACCACAGTTAGTTAGCCAGTACCTCTGAACGGCACAATAGAACCCTTGTCAGACAGTGACGTCACCATCAGTTTAACCATCGTTACGCGTCAACATGTATACAAAACAACTGTGTATTGGTAAATTATGCCATACTTTTTTCTCCTGTTATGGCTCTGTAATTTTACTAACCGTCAGGCCACGTGTGTGTGTTAGTGAGCTGTGCCATATGCAGACACATTTTTGCCAAGTCTCTCATGCCAACCGCCCCATGTANACACCGCTTTGTACCACGCACACCCATGTACTGTAGGCACCCTACTTTTGGCAGTTCTAATTTTGGAGAAAATGTGTGCTTGGCGCATGGGTATTTACAGTATTATTTACAGTAATGTAACTTTTTTCTTTATTCTAATTTTTATATTTGTTAGTTAGACTTATTTGCAGATATGTACAGTTCTTATTATAACTACTCAATATGAAGTTCAGTAAGTTTAGAATACGTATTTTATTGATGTTCATGTCAGTTCCTTATCTACTGAAGTCCTGGATGTATGGACATTTTTGACAGTCCCCTGAAAAACAGGATGTAGAGAATCCACTGTATTGTAATTGTTAGAAACATTTTGCAAATACTTCATGCTTCACTGACTTAATAACAAACTGTAGTGCTATTGTGTGAAGAATGTTGTTATAATTTTTAACCTGAATGCTTTGAAGAAGTAACTGCCCTGAAATGATTGGGTGGTGGACGTTAGCTTTGTAATGTTTATAACTAACAGTATAGAATTCATGTGTGGCTGATAAATGTGTGACAGTTGAAGTGAGAGTAACTGTCACTGTGTCATTCTAGGCAAGCGGTCTGGCGAAGAGGGCGAGGAGTCTGCAAGCACTGTTAGACGGAAGAAGCGGCGCAGTCGTTGGGCTCCAGAAGCTACAAAAGTTGAGATGCCACCTATTGGTTTTGTTACTGGTCCACAATCAGCAGCAGGTAGCAATCTTGAATGCAGCTTTGCTGTTTCAAACAGCGTACATATTAGAAATTGTAGACCAATCACAGTCTTGCTGTTAAAGGGGTACATTAATTTCACTTGTTTGTGTAAATCCATTGTAGCATACATTGATTAATTGAGAATTCCATTCACTGTCCTGATATTTCCTGAATGTGCACTTGATTGTGCAGTGACCAATAGCCATGTGTTCCAGATGCACTATGTTTCCACTACATGTAAAGTTAAAGTTCATGTTCTGAATGTGGATTGCACTGAATAAATGTACACTGAATGCAGTAATTTCTCCTCTCCCTCCAGAGTCGATGCTATTTCAGTGTACTATGGCCAGCAAACACGTACTTGTTCCATATCATTGTGTGATAGGTGCCCCTTTTCTAGTACAAGGGGTGCATTGAGTTGTTTCTCAATGCAGTCAATTGAAATACCTTATTACAAACAGTGTTGTTAAACTAACTTCAGTAAGTGTGAATTTACAGTAGCATAAAATTGTTGTGTATATTTGGGGTATTACAGGTATGATCCATCTCTTGAACGAGTACACTTTCATGATAAAAATATGTGGTAACGTGCCATAAGCAAAACCATCATCATCCCATGTTCAAAAGCATGTATCACCTGATGTATGGGCGAGTGAAGAAGAAAATCATGTTGGCAGTTCTGACAGCTCTGCTGATACATGTTCGACAACAAAGATGTACGTAGGCAGAGAAGAGTTTGTAGACAAATGATTAGTTTATTTTATTTACGTAGTTACAAAGCTGCATTTATTATTGTTACAAACTAAACTTTGTACCAAAATAGTTCCACGTAGGTGTTTAGAATGAAATGCAACTTAACCAGTGCATGTTTATTCCACTATATAAAATGGCAGTTATTTTTCTTTCCACCTAGCATCGTTAAGGTCGCTATACTAGCTGTGATAATAGATGCCACTTATGAGAGTGTGCATTTTTTGTTAGTAATAAGCGAAGCACAGTGTTGAGTTTATAAAGAAAAATTAATTTTTTTGTATCTATGCTAGGAAAATAATTTAACTTTTTGCCTATTGCAGTGCATACTTGGGATGACTGTCAGATGAGACAATTAAACAAAGCATTTTGTGCTAGCAGTATGGTCATGTATTAACGGTAGTAAATTTTCAACATGCATATTGTATTATTTAAATACTGTAACTTAAATCAGAAAAATTGAATAATTGATTCAGATGTACCCTACATAAAAAAAAAATTCCTACAAACATGATGTTTTAAGACTGTCAGTTTCTTCCATTTTGATTAAAATTCACACACGTGTTAGTTAAATGGAAAGTATGTTTCAAGGTAAATAATGACTTCCTTATGTGGATGAGAATAGAAAACTGNCACACGTGTTAGTTAAATGGAAAGTATGTTTCAAGGTAAATAATGACTTCCTTATGTGGATGAGAATAGAAAACTGAGCTACCTTTTGATAATGGTGTACAGTCATTTTATTTTTCTGGTACATTTAAATTTTCAATCACACATTTTTGTTTCNGCTACCTTTTGATAATGGTGTACAGTCATTTTATTTTTCTGGTACATTTAAATTTTCAATCACACATTTTTGTTTCTAGGTTTATGGTTATCCTCACCAACATATTTAATGTCATTATTATAGGCAGTCGTGCATGATATTTATCTCATTTTAAATACAGTTAACACTTTGCAAGCATTTTTTCATAAAACTTTGCAAGGTAATGTTAGGACCACTGAAAAAATGGTAAATAATGAAGCTCAATTTTAGTAAATAAAACCTGGCATTTCGATGGTATATTGCAGTCTAAAAAATAAAAAAAAATTGTGTTATATTTTAATGTGAAAAAACCTTCTAGTGTTATATTTTGGTGTGAAAAAACTTTGAAATGTTATTTTTTGTTTTAAAAATCAGTTTGCTTAATTATATGCTTTTTATTTCAAAAACATTTTTAAAAACTAATTTTTTTATAGATGTGTTGCATAATATACAAATGATAAAATTAAAATAATAATTTAATTATATTCACTAAATCTTATTTCAAATGTACACAGAACCCTGCAAAATACACAGAAACCTTTAATGAAATAAACATTAAACATTGTTTGATTCACACATTAAACGTTATATGATACACTGACTGAGCTTGAACATGCTAGATTATTGGTAATATTGATGTTATTTTGTTTGTTACTCTTTTAGATGTAGCCAGCACTAAATCAAGTTCCAAGCATTATTTCGATATTGATGATTTTAATGCTTATTTGCTTTTCGGTCGTGATGATAGTGTACTTGGATAATGCTCTCGCACTAACAACATTAACTACTGGTATCTACAGACACTTTACTGCACAACTTGAGTGTTCACAAAAGTCAATTTTCAGTCNCTAACAACATTAACTACTGGTATCTACAGACACTTTACTGCACAACTTGAGTGTTCACAAAAGTCAATTTTCAGTCGTAGTAAAACTATGACAACATCTACATCAGCAGCACTCATGCTGACATCAGCTCATCTTGTCATGCCATACTCTTANTACATCAGCAGCACTCATGCTGACATCAGCTCATCTTGTCATGCCATACTCTTAGAACATTCGGTGCAGTGGTAAAGTAAACCGAAATGACAATTTAGTGTCTGAACATTTGAAGCATTAAATTCATGACTTCCAACAATGATCCCCTAGTGGGTCATTTAACCATCTAACATTTCTCTTTAGACATAGGACGACAGTTGCAATAAGCATCATCTACCAAAAGGTTTTTGCCAGAAACCCCCCCACTGCATTACCCTAAACAACCTACCAACACAACTTGCATGGAAAATATAATTTATTCATTGATTTTCACTTTGGTGCATGTGGCCAACAAAATATAGTTGAACTGCGTTATTGCGTGTATGGCCTATTGCGTCACGTTCGCCACTGCGATAGTTTTTAAATGCACCGTCATTTGCCCTATCATTTGAAAGGTACTTAATTTCGTTTATAATGCAGATCTGTTAATGAAGCCTTTCACTAGAGCGATACAAACACGTAGAGAGACTTCTTGAACGAGGTAAGTAAAAGTTTGCAATGAATTCTAATTATTTTTTTTATATTTTAAGAAATAATGTAATACCTGTAATTACTTTTTATAAATTACAGCTTTCAAAGCCAATTACAAAATGTGGACATGTAGAATTACTGCCTTCGTCCTCTCCACCTGGACTGTCTACAACCGCACAACCTACACAGTTTGTCAGCAAGTTCTGCTAGTCATCCTCCTGCGAGACAACTTATTGTACTCTCCGCACATTAAAACTTCAGAGTTCAATCTTGTACAGAAATACTTTACATTAATAAATGTACTATACTATATAAACTTTAATATATTTCTTCTCTAGTGAAGCAACACAGAACTTGCAAAGCCTTGTTTAATTTTATTTAAACGAGTTCACATTCATGGCTACATTAAGTACCTCACATACACTGAAAACATATTCTGTCGTACATGGTCCGTCACAATTCTTTTTTTTTTTTATCAATATTTTTATATATAGTATTTCTGTTTATTATGGCTCCATAGTCTTATTCATCCAACTACTACGTTTAAGCGTTTACTAGCGTGATCTTGTTGTATACGTATTTTATCGAGCAATCTGTTAAGCTCAAAATCAGTTACTGCTTTCCAATAAAACCTCTCGACAAGCTATGCTTTACAATGCCTCTTTATTTTATTGCAAGCCAGTATTAATACAATTCAGCTCACATACATAGTTCGTTAAATATTATATATTTCTAGTAAACTGCTTCCCATTTCGTAGGAGGTACGAATGCTTCATTTCCCACCAGTCAATTATCCAAAATAGAACAACGTACACTCCTGCATGTACACACAAACAAATTCAATCCTTGCATTAGACGTTGGTACGGATAATTTACGATCTATCAATTCTTAAAGGATTAAAAATTGCGGATGCATATGTTAGCCATATTCGAACACCGAACCTCCACGAATGCAAATTCAAGTATATTTACCAACTGGTAAAAGACCTAGCATGTTCCATTAATACTGACAGTTCTCACACATGTATATACAAGTTTTTCCAATATTTTGGAAAAAAAAGGGTGCCAGCACACACAGCATTCGTATCAACACCTGGGTAATAAATAAAACAAATTATTCCATATATAATTTATACTAACATGACTTTGTACTTCTTCTTTGCCCTGTTAGATTCTCAGATTCATTATTAAAAATAAGCTTGTTTCCTTGTAAAAGTAGAAAATATATTGTGTGACTGACCTGCCAGAAATGATTGAACAAGCTTTTTTGTTTCTTATAATTCTCAAGTAAAGTCTGATAGATAATTACAATTTTTTTTGTTCAGCAAATAAACTCTTAGACAAAACAATCCCCCTCCTCTTTGGTGTGTGCTTTCAGCTGTAATTGTAATTAATAATAATTTTTTACAGTTATTTCTTTTAGCGTTCTCTGTTAAAATTTATGATTTTTACACTTAATTAGTGAGTATAATATAGAACCAGTAAGAAAGATCTGCACAGTTCCAACCCAGTGCATCAGTACAGTATTAACTTGTTTTATAACTACATAATTGTTATATAATATTTCTTCAAAGATATTTATTTTACAATTGTCTTTGTTAAAATAAACGGTTTGACATTAATACAAAAAGAAAATGTAGAAACAGTAAGCAGAGGTAACCCAGTTCAAATCATGTGCCTGCCATACAATCAAGATCGAACCAAGAATTCATTCAAAGTGGTTCGGTATTTCAAAAATTTATTGACATAAGCAGAGGCCAGGATTGAAAACCATAGGCCCTGTGAGTTCGCTGTTTTATTACACATGTTTTGCTAGAGACAGGTTAAAACTTTAAACAGTAGTGATTTGCACACCAATAACTTTATTGTGACTAAATACAAATAATATACATACAAATTCAGTCAACAACTCATATATTTTGCTAAAAAAAATATACATTGAAACATTAGTAACACCCTAGATTATTTTTACATGACACTTTGCAATAAATAAGCAGTATTCACAATAATTTCTTTCTTCCTAGATCAACACAAAATGGTTAAAACTTGAAATGAATGTAATAAATTGCTCTCAAAACTGGAATCCCACAACTAGAGTAAACTTTTTTAAAGCAATTATTAATTCCCAAAACAATGAAAGCTATATATGACTAGACTGACTATAAGAGCAACTAGAAAGGAGGGCAGCTATGTGAGCTAAGTAAAGCCTCCTTTTCATAAACTCAACATATTAAAATTATAATTTAAAAAAATTTATAAAAAACCATTAAATTTCAGCAGAGGCAGTCAAATAACCTGTCAAAGCTGCTACCAAATAAAATATTACTGAACAAGCACAATTAAAAATGTTGATAATGCCTGACGCAAGTCAGGTTTAGGGAGGGCGGAGTTGGATGGGCGAGCAAGGGAAGGGGATCTAATGTTATATGTTCTTTAATTCTTAGAATTTTTTTTTGACCTTGTATAATTAGTGCCAGTTGTTGTGTTTTTTGGGGAGGAGTGAGGTGAGGGTAGTGTGATGAGCATGGAGTCGGGTGGGGTAACATTATATGTTCTTGGTTTTTTTAGAATTTTTTTTTGCAGATTTTATAATAATTGCCAGTGGTGTGAGTAGGGGTGGGGTGTGGAGAGGGTGGTGTAGTGAGCAAGAGGTAGGGTAATTTTATATGTTCTTAGATTTAAAAAAAAAATTNTGGAGGCCTGCGGGTAAAAGAAGCGATCTCCCCAAATCTTTTAAATGGCTCGAAAATAGCCTTTCGAGGACTTGTTCATGCAAATGGGGGGCTCTGTGCTTTTTTGAGGGGAAAATGGGAAATTTTGAAGGGAAAAGGTAAATTTTGAGTGAAAAAGACTAATTTCAAGTGGAAAATGGTCGATTTTGAGGGAGAAACTAAAAATTCTGAAGAAAAAACAAGAAATTCTAAGATGGCAGACAGCACCACAGCCCTCAGCCCTTGCCCCCAGAGATCCATAAGCACACTACTCTCAGCAGTAATGATAGTTAAATAAAAACCTTAAAATTTAAAAAATTTTCTTAAAATGTAAAGTTGAACCCCGAAGTAACGAACAAGTCAGTAACGAAAACAGCCATCTAAAGTAAAGGTTTTCAGGAACCGTCAAATATCCCTAAAATTTATGAAAAGAATAAAATATCCTTGTGCTAAAATGGGATAAATTGCAATGAAAACCTAATGAAATTATGTTCACTTGCCCATGGCAATAATATGTAGGTATTTCTCAGTAGGTACCCTTAAACCATCCGCTAGACTACTCGCCTTCCACCTAGGCGAACCGGGTTCAATTCCCGACGGGTTCACTCCCAGATTTTTGTACTTGGGAATCTTGCTGGACAATGCCATTGGTAGGCAAGTTTTTTCAGGGCGTTCTCGTTTCCCCCGTCCTTGCATTCCAACGCTACTCCATAATCGCCTCGTTTCACCCTCCTCTGCTTTCAATATCGCAATGTTTAGAGCCACCCAAATATTTCCACTACACTTCTCTTAAACCTTTCGCCCAAACGCAAAAAAAAAAAATTTTTATAATCATCTTAAAATTATGGCCGTAGTGATTTGAGTTGAGGAGCGCGCGTACCTGCGGAAGTAGACTTTGCATGACGCATCATCACAAAGGGCTCTTTTGTTCTTCACCCCTCTCTCCGTGCCGTGGTCTACCTACCCCTTAGCTCTTAGCTATAGTAAAATTCAATTGAGAAAATAATCTTTCTGCAGCTTTGAGGGAGGGAATGTAGGGGTTGTGAAGGAGGGGAGGAGTGTTTCCTCCCATGTGCGTGCTGCTGGAGGGAGGGAAACCACATGACACAGCTGGTACTATACATACCAAAGAAACTAATAACATTGCTCGCTACTAATGCTCTGTTAAATACTGCGCTGCACATCTTACGTTTTTTCAACAGGTAATATTCACAAGCGGAGTAGCTCTCCCTCAACCACTCTCTGCCGCTGTAACTACTGAACTGAACAACCTCACCCCTTCCTGCAATGGCAATGGACACACTCGACTTGCCCAATTCATTTTTAACTTCTGTGCATTATTTTCTTGTTTTGATTTCACGATACCATCCAATCACGTGCGCATAGCAACAGCGTTATCCAGTAACAGTGCGGGTTACAGATCTTTCCTTTCCCTCCTATGAGCACCTTTTATCTTGTGACCACGCCATTTTTTGTGGTCTTTGTGTGCAGTGTTTAGCTTCGGGATACGTTTTTCAATAGTGCTATTATAACTTTGATTTTTGGCTTTTCTTCATTGATTTTTTTTGTGGATTGTGATTGGAATTCACTGCATTGTCTGTTGAAGTTTTCCATCACATTACGTCAATAATAATAGCGCACAAGCAGTGCCCGTTCGTGCTGCAACCTGCCTTATTTCTCTTTCGCATGTGTCGCAGTTGTCCTTGAAAAGTAGGTCGCCTCCTTTGCACCAACTGTGTGTATGCATGTTGGCTGATTATGTGAGCCGCTACGAGCCGTCAGTGTGTTGGATAAATTAACAATGAAGGCATGATTGTGGTCGCTGCATACAAACAACTTTTTGTTTATTTCATTTTAGTGAGAAAGTTGTCCTTTGCACTGTCTAAAAATGTTCCCTGGCAAAAAGTATATCCATAGTAACAGGTGTCACAATGTTTACATTTTTGTGGCGATAAGAGGAGGTCCACAACCTTGTGGTATTTATACCTATTTCCATTCGAAAGTCTTCTGCTTATTGAAATTAATATGTGTTTCGTTAATAAATCTACTAATTTTTGCACAAAGTTGGAACTTTTTTCTCGTTAACGTGGAGTTGTTTGTGGTCTTGCGATAATTAATTTTTATTTTATTAATAAGACTCCTTCCTATTTAAATAAATTAAAATTTTGTTAATAAATTGTCTAAATTTTGTACAAAAAGGCCTTTGGAAATGTTTTTGCACTCGTTAAAAAGGTAAGCGACGTACAATGTTTAAACTTTATTCTCGTCATCGACAGATCCTTTATGATCTTGTGGTGTACCATTTCATTTGCAGAAAATCTGCCTAATGAATTACTTTAGTCTTTAATTTAAATTTAAAAATCAAGTACTTATAGTGTAGTACTTGTCAACAGGCACACACACACAAAGGATGACAAATTTTTCATGCAGTTGCATTTTCGCAATGTTTTGCTGGCTAGGCCAGCTTCATCAGGTGGTCTACTTGTAACCTTAATTTAAATTTAATTGTTATTTTGCACCATCGATAATGAAACACTGTCTTAACATGAAAAAACACTTTTAAACTTTAAATAAAACACGTTTTCATAACAACTTGTTAATCTTGGTGTGTTAAAATCGGTAAATTTTAATTTAACGAAACAGCGAAGTAGATTGCATATTTTCAGTAACCATGACATTTTGTTAAATTGGGGTTCTACTTTATTATTAAACACACATAAAATAATCTCAATTTAAAATCCACAAAATCAAACTTGTGTGGTACCATCAGTTCTTGTATAGTTTAATAAAACTTCAAAATTATTTTTGTTATGCACATGACAAAAATAAGTTACTATTGTAGAACCCTTCAACTTAAAATAAAATTACCCAAGAGTTTTGAAAAGTTTTTCAAATTTAGTCTTGTGTGGTTATTTCATAAATGTTAAAAACTCACTACTAGATGCTTATACAAAAATTTTACATATAGTTCTGGGAACATTTACAAATTTAGTTTTATGTAGCGATTTTTAAAAACTTTATCCGATTAGTGCTTTTCCTCCCTGTTAGGCAAGGTATTCTCTCCAGACAACGAAACCCTTATCAGAAAAAAAAACCAAAACCAAACAGACGAAAGAAGCATGATGTAGCGTGATGTAGAGCCATGATTTCACAAGGTACATACATGCACACCATTTCCCTGACATGCAGAGTGACCAACAGTTCAATCTCCCTCACAAGAATGTATAATTTATTTGATTGTTGTCATTCAAATCAGTGTGTAACCACGTAATGCATGTACATTTTAAAAAAAAACACTAAATTTTGAGATGAGTCCTGTTTATTTCAAACTCACAGTCATGCATAGGTGAGTTACAAAACATGCTTTTAACAAAATGAAATAACAATCCCTAATGCTGAAATTAATTAATTAACAATTTCTTTAAGTATTTTATATAAACGTCAGTTTTTTTTTTTTTTTTTTTCAATTAATTTTACTGTCACATTAACAAAAAAAACCATGGTAATGACTTAAAATTTTAATTTAGAAAACTAGTAGTTTTGTAAATGTCATATTGGTTTTAAGACTTTAAATTATTCTGAAATTCATGCATTCATGCAACTAATTTTTAAAAAAATTTATTTGTGGTTTGTTTTATTGAATAATCAGTTTGAATTATCTGGAATCCCAGATGAGGGTCATCTCTGCTACAAATAGGCCAGTACGATTTGCAGTGCAGAACCAAAGTGCATAATGCCAGTGCTCGCTGATTGCCTATTGACGTGTGACGTATTAGGAGTATTAGTGCGGTGCGGCTCCCCC
>NQII01000153.1:381063-393138 GCA_002778355.1 Clitarchus hookeri | reverse complement strand
GTTTTTATAACTCGAGACAATATATCCATCCTTCAAAATGAAACACCAAAAGACTACATTATTGAAATACCCTCAACCTTCAAGGCACATTATAGTCTGTGCTTGGAGGAATTAACTCCGACCCTACGAACCACTCTGTGTGCCACAGGTGGGGAATAGCGTAAAGTTTAATTGGCGCACAACAGTAGTGCCGTCAAGTTAAATTGGCACCCTGACGAGTGGCGTAGCGTCACTATTTTGACAAGGTCCAAAACATCAAAATGAGCAGGGGTTATGTTATTAAATGATGCAACGCTAATATAAAATGACGACTGCCCATGTACAGTTTATGGCTGCATAGTCATTTCTCTTTTCGCATGGACTACCGCCGCCTTGTCCTTACTTAAGTATAGGGGCTTTTACGGGTCTCAAGCTTAGGATCACAGTTACCAGGGTCACTGGATGCTAGGTACCTCTGGCCCTATCCACGGATTACAAGTTCCAGTCACCTTGGTAGGTGGGGAGATCAGTTCTTGGGGAATCGCTGGCTTTACAGGCAATGTGTTCTTCCGTTCCCTTTGGGCTTGATCTCGTTCAGCGGTTTAGACGCATTGTATGCCCCGAGGTTGCATTATTTTAGGTGCAGACCAAAGACTGTGAGCACCTGGGGTCTTGGTGGATGGCTGGAAGAACCTGGGTTAATGTTGAGGGAGTTTGTTGACATGACTGCTGCCGTGCAAGCTGAGCGAGCTCCCTTTGCTTTGTATACACCACCTAAGCTGGAGGTCCTTGGGGCATTGGCTCTCGGGTTTCGTCTCCTGCAGTCACTTTTTACACTTTGTTTCTCCCCCTTGCTTGGAGAAAGGCAGCACAAAAAAAAAGAGGGCCCAGGGGAGTGCTACAGGGATCACTCGGCAGCAATGCAGAAGTGTACAAGTGTTCCCCTCCTGTGGAAAATCAGTATCAGATAGGCACCTTGCCATTCCCCAAACCTCTGAACCTGGTGATGAATTGTGGTGGAACTTAGAGGTGAATGGCTCAGTGCTTTATTTTTTGCCTATTTATGTCTGAATCCCAGGATCCCAGTTACTCACACCAACCCTCCAATTCCAACACCCAATGGCAAATCGCAGCGGCATGCTGGATTGATGGGGGTGGTGACAAGCCTGGAATTAACCTATGTGAAACCTAGTGCCAGCTTCCGGGTACCATGCTTAACAGTTGTGTTCGATGGACCCAGGCCCAATCAAGATATACGTAACAGCCAAAGTACCGGACGTCATATTACAATGGCGTTCCCCCTTGAGACACAATTGCCTGCTGCAGGAATTGTTTTGTTCTTGTCTGAACTTGTATGTCTGGTTCCCTTATTCCTTGCCGAGATGTCCCTGTTAACGTGGTGGGTTACTGGGTTAACGGGGACTACAAATAATGACTAGTAAAATAAGGATAAACCCTCTCCAAAAAGCAGACAAAACTCCAGAATAAAGGGCTACAGGGTTTATTCAGAATAAGCAATATTCTCCTGTGGGAAACTCTACCTATTCTAGTGTCTATTGCCAAGCTCACAAAAAAATTCCTGTTAGGTCTGACCCAGGCAGAAATATAGCAGAAACCACATTTATATTACAGCTACTTCCCCTAATCTAGCTGTCTAGCAAACTTAGGCACGAGTGGAAGTCGCAGCTCAAGTAATGATGTGTTGGTCGGCATAACAAGCACAGCATCTGAACACCTTCAATGGTAACTCAAATGCCAAGGCTGCTCATCCCTAATGGACAATTGGCTAGTGGTTGCAAGCAGCATTTGTAAGAGTGATAAGTGTAGGCGATGGCTGAAGAAGAACAACTGGCATTTTCTCGGGTTGCAACTCAATATATAACGGTGCCGCAGACGTCCTGAGGGTCAGAGGCACACAGGACTGATACATTGCTCCTTACCGTCACTGCGCAGCAGCTGCNTTTCTCGGGTTGCAACTCAATATATAACGGTGCCGCAGACGTCCTGAGGGTCAGAGGCACACAGGACTGATACATTGCTCCTTACCGTCACTGCGCAGCAGCTGCGTGAACTGTCTGCAATCAAGAAGGGGATGGTAGAGGGTGGCGGCCAAGTTAGGTGGTTGTGAAACTGTAACTGGCAGTCAGTCAGTCTGCTTAGGGGCAGAACAACCCTTGTTCAAGTCACCTCACGTATTAACTTCAGTGGGATGGATCCAGACAAGGTGTAACAGCAACAAATTTGGTTTTAGGTCGGATGGCATGCGTCGTAAATATAATGGAAATGATGCACTCACCTCAAGCAAATCCAAACAGTGATTTCACGTCATTAACTGCAGTGTTTTTGAAGATCTGTAGAAATTAGCAACTCTCTGCATGGTAGCTTTTTCAAGAAAAAATGGAAATGTTTGTTAGGTAAACACATTCCAATACTTGCTCAAAAATAACAAACTTGCATGAGTGCAATTAATGCTACAGATATATTGGCTGTATGTATAGGTATTAGATGGTATCTAACACACCACGTTTACATTTTGTACACTAAGTTGCACTAAGATTGTGTTGTTATAAAATCTTTGCCAAATTGACAATATTTTAGTTTTATTTTTTTATATTTATAATTAACAGTAATAAAGGTAGTAATTGTTTGTTTCATTGCAACAGAAGTTTTTTTTTTTTTTGCAACAACTGTCACTTGTCCAGAGTCCTTGATGTAGACCAAATTAATTACATTACATAAAATTTCTCACAATTACTCTTTTGATAAACAAAGTAAAATTAACATGGGAAAAAATTTTTAAAAATTAAAATAACTAAGTGTAGCTAATATGGCACAAATGTTATATTGAAATTCAGAAGTAGTTCTCAAACAAATATTTAACATATTGTTAGTTAAGCAAACAAACATTTTATAAGCACTCAATAATTGGTTGAAACCAGAATTTTTCATTTGACACGTGACGTCTGGGAAACTGACGTCGTCTTCACAGTCGGGCAAAGTTTTACTGTGCCGGTCAGAGACACAGGCTACCTATTGGGTTCGACTTTACTGGCTACCAACCTGACCTTGGCCGGTACATAAACTGGGGCATGTCGCTTGGCACGGCACAAAGTCTGGTGTGGGTTTAATGAATGATGCAAAGAGCTAATGTCTGACGTTACCCATTTTTAATGAGGGCACTTAGTTAGCTGAGCTTAAACATCAAACCAACACCTCTCAACTCCACACCCACATCAAAACATTTTCTATAATTTAAAATGTAATTTATTTTATGAAAGTTATTATTTGTATCAATTATATGCACAATTGATGATCATGGGCTTTACTCATTTGTGGAGTCTTGGTTCCTATGTATCCTCTAGCTCCCAGTTAGGGTGTGGCTGCAGAGTCTTTTTCAGAAATACCCATCCTCCTCCATTGTGAAACATGTGTGTGAAGGTAGTAGGGTTTAATTTTGAAGAAAGCAAATTAAAGATCCACCAATGGCAAGTTTTGATTTCAGTTTGTTGGCACCAGTGTAGAGAAGGGAATAGTCCTTCTGGTAGGGGTGCATGTTGCAGAATGGACTTTTTGCAAGATTTGGCAGTTTTCTCACATGTTTGTGTATACCCATGCATTACGGAGAGTTACCAACCAACTGTGCTTTTAGCTGGGTTCTTTGGATACAGTGGATCTTCTTGCATTCAGCCTTTTGTTTTAATATCATGTACTTTAAGTTACATGAGACCAGATCCTAAGATGGAGCATAGGTAGTGCCAGCATAGCATTTTGGTTGAAAGGGTTGGTAAAAAAGTGTTTTCAGATCAAAAAAATAAGGGCAAAAGCATAGTCACCTTTGTGTTTTGTAGCAATCACGGTAAGAGCCTATGTTCTGCTGAAAATGGAGATTGTCTTCTCAGGAAGGAGCATCTAGTGTAGGTCTGCGAAAAACAAGATATTTAATTATGCCTTGCTGTGTCTTAAGTAGTGGCATACCAGGCCAATTGTAGGGCTTCAGAGTGATGATACGTATGTGATGGAGTCAGGGCTACTTCCAGCATTTTATATATTTATAATTGTTTCCCTTACATGTGGACTACACCAGTGAGCTGTGCAGCACCTTCTTCAACCACTGACTTGACAGGCAGGCTTCATGGGAATGGAGTTATGTNCAGATCAAAAAAATAAGGGCAAAAGCATAGTCACCTTTGTGTTTTGTAGCAATCACAGTAAGAGCCTATGTTCTGCTGAAAATGGAGATTGTCTTCTCAGGAAGGAGCATCTAGTGTAGGTCTGCGAAAAACNGGTAAGAGCCTATGTTCTGCTGAAAATGGAGATTGTCTTCTCAGGAAGGAGCATCTAGTGTAGGTCTGCGAAAAACAAGATATTTAATTATGCCTTGCTGTGTCTTAAGTAGTGGCATACCAGGCCAATTGTAGGGCTTCAGAGTGATGATACGTATGTGATGGAGTCAGGGCTACTTCCAGCATTTTATATATTTATAATTGTTTCCCTTACATGTGGACTACACCAGTGAGCTGTGCAGCACCTTCTTCAACCACTGACTTGACAGGCAGGCTTCATGGGAATGGAGTTATGTGCGCATACACACATACTTACACTCTCTTGTGATTTTTTGTAACAGGAAGAAGCAAGTATGCCTCGCCTTCTCCCTTTTTCCCTGATGCAGGTTTGTTCATAGCTGAGGCAAGGCAGTAGGCTTGGTTATGCATCACTGGTGTCTGTCTTCTCTCTTTCTCTCTTTTTTTTTTTCCTCTTTCCTTCCTCCTCCCACCACTCCCCTCCATAAGTTGTTTACAGTTTTGCAAAGGTGCGCACAGTATGTTCAGGGAATTAGCTGATTTCCCCTTCTACAATGCCTCTCCATCCTGGGAATGCTTGTACTAACAGCTGAGTGCAGGCACACATGTTTCTCATGCTTGTGTGCAAGTTGATGGACAATTTCATTTTTGATTATACCTGTCTCAGATTGTATTGCTTTCTTAAAATGGTTTATTGTTACAGGTGGGTGTGTAATGTTGACGAAAGTTACTCGTACGGACCCTGCACTCGTTCAGTATGCAATACAGGCATTTGGAACAAGCTTGCTGTCTGAAGAAGACTGGAGGAAAGCAGAGGATCATTATAAGGTAATTTAATTTTCCCTGATAATTTGGGTGGGCCATTCACTACAGGTAGGGACAAGATTTTGTGGGGTTATTATAAAGCAAATTTTGTGTTTTAAAAATACCGAATTTTGGTGTTTCAGTTTTATTATAAAAAACTCTTAAGCTAAAATTTTATTACTAAAGTGGTGCATTATTAACGTAAATTTCGTAGCAAAATATTGTGGATGTCTTCTTTGGCATTAAAGGTTTATTATTTGTGCATTAAAAGAATATAGTTTTTACTTTAAATAAAAATGATCTCAAAATATTAATTTTTCTCTATTCTGATTCTTTATTCTAATTCTAAAACCTTTTACTCAATTTTACCTCAAATTCAGATACCAAAAATGTAGTACTAAAATATTTGGTGATGGTAAATGCGAAAAATATCTCTTCAAACAAGATTGCTACAACATGCACCTTGCTAACAGCAATATCACTCACTATAATACAGTTATTTGTGCTGTAAAAAAATGTGTGAAAGGTATAAATTGATTATTAACCATATATGGATGCACATTTGATTCAACACTGAAGGTATGTAACACCAGCATTTTAACTACAACTCTTTGTCTGTAAATGTTCTTGGCAACTCGACCAAACTAAAGTTTACATTAAAACTAAACATGTAGACTATTTGCGTAAAAAATACTTTAAAATCAAGACACCTGAGCAGAAGTATTTTTAAACTACTGCATTTGAAGAGACAATAGACTGGACAACAGAAGTGTGATATGTAATTGTTGGCAGTACTTATGCCAAATTATAATGAATTTTATAGTGACCACAATTATATTATTTACATGTGTCAATTTCCTATTTAGATAGCAACATGGAAACTATTTTGTTATTCTACCACAAATAGCCAGTAAAAGTATAGAAGATTAAGGTTTTTTTACATTTTCTGATGTATGTAAGCATTAAGTTTTGATTTGCCATTGTAATGTTGTAGACATCAGAATTGGCAACTGGATATCACAGCTCGGTTTTACTCACTCGGTAGAGACATGTAACTTAAATAAAGGCGCCATATTAAAAATAAAATAAAGATTTCAAGTCTCTTATTATTTCCTCCGTATTTTTATTTTAAGATCAAAATTAACATTTCATATCTTCCAATAATCCAGAGTCACGAACAGTCAGCTTAACGAGACAGGCGAGCAAAGAACAGCACCGCAGTAGTTCATTTATTATTCACGTCACTCAAAACTCACATTGCGAGAGAAAATTACAAAGGCAGGAGGGACATCAGTTCTCTTCTGGCACCCTAGCNACGTCACTCAAAACTCACATTGCGAGAGAAAATTACAAAGGCAGGAGGGACATCAGTTCTCTTCTGGCACCCTAGCGACCTCCCACACCGGTGGAAATAATTAAGTAGAAAAAAGTTTGTCCGAAAATTGAAGTTAAAAAAAAAGAAGTGGAGGTCACAGGTGCTTGCGAAATTTGCCACGCTCCACGTGTCTTCTTCGAGGGCTGGTTGTCAACTATTAGCTGGCGGCACGCGCTCAGGGCTAAAGTTGCCATGCGCACTACCTCCATTCCTCTCACCAGGGTGCCAAAAACCTGACCTAACAAGNGGCGCTCAGGGCTAAAGTTGCCATGCGCACTACCTCCATTCCTCTCACCAGGGTGCCAAAAACCTGACCTAACAAGGGTGTAACATTTCAGTTATGTCAGATATGCAGAAATTACTTTAGTGGTAATATTTACGTTGAAATCAGTAAGTCGAAATTCTTTTCGCCAATTTTATTTTCTCATTCCTCTTCTCACACAAAAGTAGACAATTCTCAAACAATTTCAATAAATCATTTGCTCTTCTCAGATAAAAACAACAATGTATATTTTCTTAAAACATATAGACAAATAAAATTATAAACATCTTGCAACAATTATATTAATTAAGCGAATANTATAAACATCTTGCAACAATTATATTAATTAAGCGAATATCATTTTTTATAATTTTTCCCACGCATGTCCATTCCTTGAGATGGTGGTATGAATTCTGTTATAACATTAAGTTCAATTTTACTTTTGCCNTATCATTTTTTATAATTTTTCCCACGCATGTCCATTCCTTGAGATGGTGGTATGAATTCTGTTATAACATTAAGTTCGATTTTACTTTTGCCTTACTTATTTTGCAATCTGCCCTCCAATTGGCTGTTGTCTTACCATCATGCCATATCTCTGCCAACCAGCATTGGCGAGACGAGAGACAACTGGTATATTTTCTTTCGTGCATTTGTTTAATAAACATTCAATACTTCCTACCCTCTAAGGAGTAAATAAAAAATAACTAGGGATGGGTCAGTTCGGTTCTTCAGTTCCAATTTATACCGGTTCTTGAGGTTTGACTCGGAACCGGTTTTAGGTTGGCAACAATTACTCGGTTCTTGGTTCTACACAGCAATGGCAAAACTCTGTTGTTACAAAAATAACTATGATATTTACTCATGTATAGCGCGCCCTTTTTTCCCAACATAAAGAAAAAATTTCTGGGGTGCGTGCTTTACACGGAAAAACAATTAAGGATTGGTAGTCGTAAACTGGGAAAAACAATTAAGGAGTGGTAGTCGTTTGGAGGGAAGTGTATGGGAATAGTCTGTTATCTCATCTCTCGCTCTTACATCAACACTCCTCTCTCTTCTCTCNGTTTGGAGGGAAGTGTATGGGAATAGTCTGTTATCTCATCTCTCGCTCTTACATCAACACTCCTCTCTCTTCTCTCTCTCATCTCACAGCCCTCCCCTGTAAACAACACTGCCTGCCGATCGATACATTCCTCCAAGCCTTCTTTGTTTGTAAGGATGGCTGTGGGCAGTGAGTAAGAAAGGAAGAAGAGACAATTTTTTTTCAGAGGTGTCGTATTCCAGCACTGCAAAAAAAACTAGGGAGTCACTGTGTAAAAGGCGCAAAAAAAAANTTTTTTTTCAGAGGTGTCGTATTCCAGCACTGCAAAAAAAACTAGGGAGTCACTGTGTAAAAGGCGCAAAAAAAAAAGCCGCCAGACACCATAAAAGAAGCAAAAAAAGATAAGAAATCCGGCTGCCCACCACAGCTGTTGACCTTCTTTTAACGAACTTTTGTAGGTTACCTTTATCATACAGCACGCCACAATGTTTTGGTTTGAGGGCCATTAGTTATTTAATTAAAGTATTTTCCAAACATATCACTATCACCACATGCTAATGTAAAAAAAGAATAATTTTTTTACATATTTACTAACCTTAAATAAATTTAATACAACCAGTCTATCTGTATACATTAAAACTTATGTTCCCTGAAACAATAACAAGTTAAGAAGGTATATTGAGTTAAATAAAACATTTAATGAATTTTACCTGCATTGGTTTAATTAAGTTGCAAGCAAAAGGCAAGTATTCGAAATACATAGAACCGAATACTCCTTGGCTATAAATTTAACATCTTAGGGCACCGGAACCGGAATAAACATTTTTGGTTATTCGACCCATCCCTAAAAATAACAAATTTAGAATACTGAATATTGTCTAGAAAAAAATGAAATATACTTACATATAATGTCTTTGTCAATAAACTATTAAAATAACCGCTTTACCCCACCTGTGGAGAATACAGGGTGACTTATAGTGTCGTAGTTAATTCCTCAAAGGGATAGACTATAAGGTGCCTAGAAGGTTGAGGAGTTTTCAATAAGGTAGTCTTTTGCTGTTTCATTTTGAAGGACGAATATATTGTCTACAGTTTGAACAAAAAACAACATACAGCAACACTTCCGAGGTGTGGTATTCTATTCTGGCTACTCGTATTAACTGTGNATAGAACCGAATACTGGAACCGATATTTAAATTGTAGAATCCGCACCGGAACCGGAATAAACATTTTTGGTTATTCAACCCATCCCTAAAAATAACAAATTTAGAATACCGAATATTGTCTAGAAAAAAATGAAATATACTTACATATAATGTCTTTGTCAATAAACTATTAAAATAACCAAATATTTGACACTATTTGCTGGGGAAGCCAACGTAACTTGCGCTTTACCCCACCTGTGGAGAATACAGGGTGACTTATAGTGTCGTAGTTAATTCCTCAAAGGGATAGACTATAAGGTGCCTAGAAGGTTAAGGGGTTTTCAATAAGGTAGTCTTTTGCTGTTTCATTTTGAAGGACGAATATATTGTCTCGAGTTTGAACAAAAAACAACATACAGCAACACTTCCGATTTGTGGTACTCTAATTTGGCTACTCGTATTAACTGGGCCGACTTCGTGGTGGAGTAGGGCTTCTCTGGGCGGCTGGTTGTATACTTAACTCTGCTGTGGGTGCTGGTATCTGGGGATGAGCTCCGGCGAAGTGGTAGGCCTTGGAAAAAGGCCCGCATTTGGTGTCGTCTCCCCTGGACTGCTCTACTGACATGGCCAGGGGTCCGATCCCCCCCGAGCAAATGCTCTCTGCACGACTGCTCCCTCGAACTCTGCTCTCTGACTCTCGAACTAACCTCTCGGCTCGGTAATGAAGAACTGATTCCCTCACCTTCCCCGCAAGGAAGCTTATATCTCTCTAACTTCCTTCCCTAATTTTCGGCACCTGNCATGGCCAGGGGTCCGATCCCCCCCGAGCAAATGCTCTCTGCACGACTGCTCCCTCGAACTCTGCTCTCTGACTCTCGAACTAACCTCTCGGCTCGGTAATGAAGAACTGATTCCCTCACCTTCCCCGCAAGGAAGCTTATATCTCTCTAACTTCCTTCCCTAATTTTCGGCACCTGTTGCCTTGTTGGGGGAGGGGGTGGTGGGACGAAAACAGAACAATGCCTTTCACAAAATGTGCCCTGGTTCCTGATGGNCCTTGTTGGGGGAGGGGGTGGTGGGACGAAAACAGAACAATGCCTTTCACAAAATGTGCCCTGGTTCCTGATGGTTAGGGGGGCGGGGGGAAGGTGGCACCTTGCCCCTAGCTTACTCTGTCAGCTATTTCTCTGCGGTGCGGGTCCACATTGTCCCGGGGGTGTTTCCAGCTTGTCAGCTGTTTCTCGGTGCGTATTGTCTGATTTCTGGCGAAATACACATAATTATTTTGTGATATCTCAGCGCTCAACAAATCTCACGGGCTTGCTAGAGCCGTAGGGGGTGAAGGTGGGTGGGGGGGTGGCATGGACACGCATCAGCGACACGTGTCGGCTTGGCAGCGCGTGTTGGCCTCTGCTCGACCTTCCTCTGCGGGTACGACGGCTGCCACGTGTCTCTCTAAGTCCCTATACTGGTTATGCGGGCGGGGTGGGGTTGTGGGACAGCGCCACTCTAATACTCCTAATCCGTCACACGTTTATTTTATGATATGCTACTTTTATATATTCTTTAAGCCTAAATTAATTTTCNAATTGGCAACACAAGCAAATGCTCAGTAATCATATATAATCATAATATCTGTGACTAACTGTAAATATAGCCCCTGAAATCCTGCAATGTTACAAGGGCATGGTGTAGTACGGAATCCCTTCGGAATACTGTGCGACCCCCGTCGCAACCACTTCCCCACGCCATGCCGAACTGTGCTGTAGTAAAATAATAAAATTTCTAGAACATTCTCAAAAGAAAAAATGTCTATGAAAGTGGTAAAAGCTTTTATCTCAGATTGCTGATGTAACCTAAATTGCAATTTCAGAAAAAGCAAATGCATGACAGATAAAAATTCTAACATAGTCAAAACTTCAAATACCGATAAGCAATTACAATTCCTTGTAAAACAAAAGAAAATTAACAAAATGTCCTGATTTAATTATTACTGCATCATTACACCGTGACTTGTTTAGACACGCCTGTTCCCGGTAAAAATATTTCCATCTTGCATCAGTTTTGATATGGTAATTTCATATATTTTTCACATTTTTTTTTTTCATTTCTGTATAAATTTAGGTGATTATTAAATGTAATTCAATATTTAAAACAATGAAGTATGTATACAATTTATCTTCCCTCGGAAAATACTAAATTAGAATGCTTCATTTGATGTAAAAACTTATGTTATTTTAATGGCTAAAATTTGCCAATTCAATAAAAAAAATACTTGTCAATACATGCATACAGTACTTGTGTGTGAATAAAAATGCAGTTGATAGGAATGTATAAAATATAAGCACAGGCACAATTCACCAGCGTGATTCCCACACAGAATATAAATGAAAAAAAATGCAACAATAAAAATCTAGGATTCTGCAAAAGATAGATGTAAAAATATTTTGTTAGAATGCCATATTTTCCATAAACCCATCAATTCGACTACAAAGACTAACGACGACTCATGTACCGCCACTGTGGAAGACATGGCGGCTTATATGGTCAGAGTTAATGTCCCCCAGGCACCGACTATAAAGTGCGTGGGGGTTGTGGGAATTGTAATGAGGTAGACTATTACAGTTGTATTTTGAAGTACGAATATATTGTCTCGTGTCTATATTCACAAATACACAACATCAAAACTTTAGAGGTGTGGTACTGTAGTACTTTGGCTACTCGTATTCACGGGGCGAATTCGTGGTTGAGTGGGGCTTCTTTAGGCGACGAATTTTATACTTAACTCATCGGTGAGTGTGGGTAGGCTGTCATCTGGGGATGAGTTCCAGCGAAGTGGTAGGCCTTGGATGCAGGCCCCCTGTGCTGCTTCTCCCTGGACTGCTGTTCGGACTCGTACTCACGTCTTCTCGTGATTTCTTCCCGCAACTCTCCCCGCGGCCCGGTGATGATCAACTGTCCCGATATGACTGACCCCTTAATGATGCGGCTGACGGACGTGGCCGGGTTCCGATATCCCGGCCTTGGTAACTGTTGTACTGACTTACTCTCTGCTCGAACTGACGTCTCTCGGCGGTGAAGATGATCTAACAACTGCTCCGATATGACTGCCTGACGTACCCGATATTACTGACCCCCTCCTATTCTTGGAAAGGGGTTTTTATACA
>NQII01000153.1:320808-380254 GCA_002778355.1 Clitarchus hookeri | reverse complement strand
AGGCCTTCGCTTCAGCTCCACGTGTCCCGAAATTTTCCACCTGCCTGTGGTTCCACGTGCCGCCTGGAAGGCGCCTAGCGAAGTGCGCGAGGCAGGGGTGGTGTGAGGGGGTGATGGATGTGAGCCAATGCCGTGCTATAATCCCTAAACCGGCACGCAACAAGACTTATATCCTGTAACTTATAAAAATTGGTTAAATTTATTTTTATAGCTTTGTTATAAGTACATAAAAAAAGATTCCACTAAATAACTTGATAGTATTTATTCACATTTCCCACCATAAAAGTCAGTTTGGTTGAAATAATGTACTCATACTTTTAGATTTTGTTTTCTCTGCCAATGCTTAGAGATGCTAATAAATGCCACAAGCATGTTTTTTAACTGGAAATTGCTATATCCTCCACAATCTGTGAATTTACATAAAAGAGCAATTTTTTTAATCATTTAACAGTTTATTTCCGTTAATTTAAGTCAATCTTGGTCATCAGATACCCTATTTTTATAATGTATCTACATGAGCAATATACACATCACTTTCAAAAATGTGTTTCTTAAAGGATGTCTTTTGTAACTATGGATAAATAAGCCAATGAATTAAGATTGCAATATTTGCACACGTATCCGGCTAGCAACATATGTAGGGTATATTGTCCAATAATTTGTTGTGTTACATTTGAGGTTACCATTGTTCTAAATTTCAGTTAATTGTACTGAAATGCAGTATGCATAAAACAAACACTATTGCCAGTTATGCAAAAAATTTCCATGGATACTCCTGAGAAACGTTTTTAAAATATGTATAATTTAGAACTGCTTGCAGTATCATCTTGCAATCCTGAAAAGTTCAGTGTGCAAGTACAAAGAAAATTTATAGTTATATAAAGATTTTAGTTTTTCACTTAAGTGTTGATGATGGCGAAGATGTTTGTGTAGCCAAGAAAGATGATGAGCTGCAAGTGTTTCTGGTAATTTATGACTGACCGTTAGCTGTCCAAGGGAAAGGAAGAAACAGCAAGAGTGTAAACATATTTTCCGAGTCTCTGCTGAGAAGTATTTGTGGCGAGCACGTTAACTTGCACTATGACTTTATTTTACATCCCCTCGATTTGTCAACATTTCCACTCCTGTGCCTTTCTTTTCTATTTTTTATAAATTCCTCGGGTTTAGATGATAATCTGGAAACACCAACAGGTAGCATGCCATTCCTACCTCCTGCTGTGAGCGTGAGAGAGTAACAGTTAAATTCCATATTTACCCACGTACCACTTGCATATTTCTTCTCAGAAATGAGAAAAATACAGGTCCTGGTCGCCCTTTAGCAGCAAAAATATAATAATAGATATATATTTACTTCACATGAATAACGGTACCATCAGCTTTGTACTGGGACAGTGCCACTTTTCACCACGTTTACTAAACTTCGACTGTTCATGCCAACCTTGATGTTTCCAGTCGTCTTATTGATCGCCCTGCCTGCTTGTTCTTCCTCACACCTCACACAGCTACCAGATGGCCGACAATGATGCATTACAAGAAGCAGAAGTTCTTTTTGTATTGTTGCTTTGTTTCAAATTCATTTTAAGCACTTTTGCCACTGTTCAATAAATTGTGGAGTTTTGAGTGCTGAGATGTGACGTGTAGCCTTGCCACTGAAACACCTGCTTCTGGTTTTTCTGCTGATATGCAAGCCATTTCACACATCAAACATGCACAATCTTCAACTTAAATGCAGAATTTACTAGAATATGTAACAAGTAATATTTCCCTAAAAAAATTTGACTATGTTACACATGAGGAACGCCATGCTCAACGACCTTACAAGTACTCCATTGCACAATTATAAAAACAACTTCCTTACCCCTCCTGCCTTACAAGTCCATGCATTTTTTTTCCCGGTGTTCAGTACAATGCATTTCACATTTTACGAGCGGCAAGTAGACACGTTGATAAAAACTATGTACATTGTAGAATAAAATTCTGATACATACTTCTTTGTGATTTCCAAGAGCAATGCAAAAATACATGTTAAAAATAAATCCACATCCAAAAAAATGTTACGATTGTGGTGTAGTTAAGTGCAATTCTGTTGAAAATAAACGTCCTGTAAAAGGCAACGAATTACAAAAACACATAATTTTCTTTGCTGGAAATGCCATTTAAGTGAGTGTGTTTGCTTTATTTTTATATGTTATTTTCTTATGACAGAACTTTGCACTTGCTGCAAAGTATCAAAGTCTGTAAAGACGTGTGAAAACACTACGGACTGAACCACTTGCACATGTTTATTACTGTAAGTTTGTGGTAATCAAAATAAAAAAGAATAGAATGCATTACTAATGTCTATATCTAGGTTGTAAAAATTATATGGAAATATAGCAATTGATGCTTTGTACAACATATAAAATTGCTACAGTAAACAGAAATAGATGGCTGAGGCGCATTCACGAGTTACACGTACAGAGAGAGAAAGCGGATCCTACAAGTGATGAATACAAATTTTTCGTTCCTCAAAGGTCCGCTACAATTTTATCTGTTTAGGTATCCATAAATAAACATTTCAAACACAAACCATGACAATCAACATAAAACTACATGTAAATGATACGTGTATCACGAATTATGGTCATGCTATAGTAGACGCCCGCAGCCAAGTCATTGCATGATTCTAAAATTAACTTCCACCCTTCTGTCTAATACAGTTGTTCATGCATGCGTATATCCCATTGCTGAACAACGGTTTTCACGCCTTACAAGCAGCAAGTAGACACAGTGATAAAAATAATTCCAGTTTTGGATTTTGTCCAGTAAATAAGAAGTCCGCTGATTAGAGGTCCAATAAACAGAGGCATTACTGTACATTATACACTGAAAAGCCAAAAAAACTGGTACACCTGCCTAATATTGTGTAGGGCTCCCGCGAGCGCACAGAAGTGCCGCAAGATGACATAGCATGGACTCGACTAATGTCTGAAGGTATGCAGGAGGCATTGAAATCTGCGCCAATTTGAGAAAGGGTTGCACGTCTGTCACGTTTAATGATTCTCGTCAGTCGTAGTTTGTCCCGTTCGTTCACGATCTTTTCCAGCCGTAGTGATGTCAAAGATTTGTTGTTTTACCTGATTCCCGATATTCACGGTACACTCGTGAAATGGTCCTATGCAAAAATCCTAATTTTATCGCTACCTCGGAGATGCTATGTCCCATCTCTCGTGCGTCGACTATAACACCACATTCAAACTCACTTAAATCTTGATAACCTGCCATTGTAGCAGCAGTAACCGATCTAGCAACTTTGCCAGACGCGATTGTCTTATATAGACGCTGTCGGCCGCATCGCGTTACTCTGATTGGTTCCGTACATCTGTTATTTGCATATGCACGCCTATACCAGTTTTTTTGGCTCTTCAGTGTATTTTGATACTTTTCATGTGACATCTTTGTGTTAACAGTGTACTATAGTTTTGGGTTCATATGGGGAATAGTGCTAATACCATGTGTACCAAACCAAGAAGAATATAAAAATGTTCTTCTGAGTTAAATACAACACTGCTACCGGTACTTAACCAAATATCATCAACGAGGTTTTGTTTTATTAGTAATCTAGTACAGTTTCTTTTAGTGTGGTGCAGGTGCTCAATTTCATAGGAAAAAGTAATTTCCTCATAACAAAAGCATTGATTCAGTTTAACTGCTCTGTAAAAATTTTAATTGCTATGGAATAAAAAGAATGTTATCTTCCATCATCTCTGCTGATGGTATTGAGGTTAGCAAAACGTTTAGTTGTGCCGGACCAATTTTGTTCTTTTTTATGTGCAGGTCTCTTGCTGTTGGCATTTGTGTGTTTGAGATACAAGTTTTTCCTTTACATTTTATTGTAATATGTACTTGCCCACTGCAGTGTTAACTGCACTATCAAAAGCATTATCATCCAGTTCCGATAACCTGAACAAGCTGTTTTAACGTCTCATTCGATATTATCAAAATTTGTTCCGATAAACAATGATTATGCAAACTTTCTAAAAATTGATTCAGTACAAACTACAGCAATTGATTGCTCAAATCAACTATGTTTTTTTGCTTCAGTGTCCATATTACACAATTATGTTACTTTTGTATTTGATTATTTCACGATTTTAAATAACGAAAGCACATTCACGAAAATGCTGTGATTTTGTGCATCGCTAAAAACAGTTGTCCGTAGCTATAGTTAAAGTTAACTGCATTTGCTGGTGTGCATTAAAAATCAAGGTCGTCAGACACACTATTCTGAAGTTTAGCATATTGCAAAGGAATCTGTTGTATCGATGTACTTAGGACAGATTCGCAGCCTCATTTTAATTCTAATTTTGACAGTAATGGTTATTCATATTTTCAGTTCTGAGCTACAGTTTCAATTGGAAAATGTGTATATTTTAAAATATCATTTTGCTAATGATAGTAAACTGTAAGCGAAACATCTTCTCCAGCNTAATTGGAAAATGTGTATATTTTAAAATATCATTTTGCTAATGATAGTAAACTGTAAGCGAAACATCTTCTCCAGCATAGCTTCTTAGACCAATTTACGGTCCTGTTTTTATGCTAATTTTGAGGTAATGTGTGTTCATATTTGCTGTTTTGAGGCTCTTTTGGAGTATAAAGGGGCCGCAGTGTATGATCAGTTAAGACTGCTCGCCTCCCACCAACACAAACAGGATTTGATTACCCAGCTGGGTCACTCCCGGATTTTCGTAAGTGGGAATCGTGCAGGACAATGTGTCTGGTCGGTGGGTTTTCTCTAGGATCTCCAGTTTTCCCCGTTCTTTCATTCTGGCACTGCTCCATTGTCACCTCATTTCACCCTCATCTGCTCTCAAGACCTCATTGTTAAGAGCCACCCAACTCATTTATTTAAGACATATAAACGTACTGAACATGCCCCAAAATATGTACATCGCCAATAGTACCAACAAGTTTACGAAACATCNTTAAGACATATAAACGTACTGAACATGCCCCAAAATATGTACATCGCCAATAGTACCAACAAGTTTACGAAACATCAAAATTTCATCACCTAATTCAATCTTCATTTTTTTACAAGAGTACAAAACAGGGGTCTGAGCCAAAGATACAATAGCAGTCTGGTTAATAACACTTTCATTAACAGCAAATGTCTTCCAACATATAATGTCTCGAACATCAATTTGACTAAAGTAATTAACACCAGCAACTGGACTGTTATGAGGATGATGATAGAAGCAAACTTCCAAAATACCGGATCCGGTAGAAGATTGAATTAGGTGACGAAATTTGGATGTTTCGTAAACTTGTTATTATTGAGACTGCTATTGTATATTTGGCTCAGGCCCCTGTTCTGTACTTTCATAAAAAATGAAGATTTAATTAGGTGATGAAATTTGGATGTTTCGTAAACTTGTTGGTACTACTGGTGATGTACATATTTTGGGGCATGTTCAGTACATTTATATGTCTTAAATAAAGTTATTTAAAATTATTAATTTTTATTAATTGCTTTTAAATAAAGTATTCATTTCTCCATATGATCCCTTTAACACTCCCAAAAACAGGTTTGATCTTGAAAGTAGTTTCAAGACAGGAAGTGCTTATCAACTCGGAAGGAAAATAATCCTAACTTCCCTTCACCCTCTTGCTGTGTGATATAAATTTTTTATGCTTCTGATTTTTCTTTTCTATGAAAGACTTATAGCTGCACTTTTGTGGCTATCCAATTGTTAAATATTAGTGTCCTAGTATCAGATTGTTGGGAAAGAGCTTTAAAAAACAATTGGCTTATAATGTTTTATTTGTAGTACCGCACAAAGTTTCCGCATTGCAAACTTTCTGGGTATAAACTTTGCAAGTAATCTGTTTGTTCGCAGCCGTTCAAAAGATAGTCAGTCTTTATTTCTCCTTTCAGCAGTTCAGTCCATTATTTTATTATTATTCTGTCACAAAGTGCGATCTCTAGACTAGGCAATTCTGGAGCATAACTTGAGTAATGGCAGGCCGGCAGGCGTATGTGGGTAAACATTGGCGACCTTGATGAATGGGAGGGCCTATTATCTTAAAATTTTTCAACCAAATTTTTTACAGTTCATCAAAATAGGGTTTTTACTTCGAGTGAATCATTATTACTGGAGTCATTTTTTCCAGATTTGGCTGTATTGGTGGGCAATTCAAGTTGTAGGTTCTCCGAAATATTCACAGATGTGCATACAGTAGCATCGTTAAAAAAACAATAGAGTCCTGAATGAAATTAGATACAAAAGCAATACAAAAATAAACTCAAAGTAAAATAATTTGTCATAAAATTTATTTCCTGCAGTTAAACAAGTATCAATATTGTTTTTAAGTGGCCTCTTAAATTAAAAGAAAAATAAAATTTGAATTTTATATTCATAACCACTGCTGAGAGTTCCGAAACTGTGAACTTACTGATGAAGAAAATGTTTACTGTTTACTGCAGGCTTTTCTCTTACTGCTGACGAACACTGATGAACCATCAGTGATATCTGTGCTCGTCAGCAGTAATGGATTACTTCCTACATATAATATGACAAGCTGGCTCTCTTTCCATTAATTTTAATGAAAACGCAAGTCTGTTTGAAAGGTGTGGGTCATCAACAATCATTCACAAAATCAAACCAAAAATGTTACAAAACCAGAGTCCAAAAAAAACTTAGTGTTAGAAGTCGTCAACAAAAAGTCAAAAACAAAGAGAAATCCAAGTCTTAATAACACAAGCAAAGTGACAAGGTGGGTGAGACCACAATGTCATGCATGGCAGGACAAACAGGTGACTGTAGTTGCATCGCACATGTAAACATTGGACCGCCTGAGGGGTAGAGAGTGGGCGGAGTAAATAGCTATTAGCTAGCACTGCCAGCTAAGAAAGAAAAAAAGGAGGGGGGGGGTGGTATTTCTGTTTTAGATGTGTTCTACATCCAGTACAGTGCTCACCAAGAGAGACACAATGTGTAGCAACCAAAAAAGTACAACAAATATATTTTTTGGATGCAGTCAGGAGTGTTGAAAGCATTAGAAACAATATTTAGGTGCAAGTCCGCATAGTTTGTTCTAATGCATTTTTTTCTTGTGTGTTGTTTGGCTAATCTTAGAAAGTTATGGTATTCTTTTCTCATTTTCATTTTCTTTCATTTCATATTTCTATAAAAAGAAATGTGTTGTAAAATGTGTATGTTGATTGCTGACAGATAAACCTCTTGTACCAAGACATGATGCGCAAGAAGCAAGAATTGGAGCGCTTGCAGCGTGCCGGAAAATTCAAGTATGAGTACGACAGCGATGAGGAGACAGAAGGTGGAACGTGGGAGCATAGGTTGCGTTCAGCTGAAATGTTGGCCACCCAGCTGTGGGCTGATGAACTCACCAAAAAGGCAGAAGGGAAGCACCATATTGGTGACTTCCTTCCACCTGATGAACTGGAGAGATTCATGGAAAAAGTGAGTAGCATCATGGATTCCATTATTGTTACATCACTTAATTTAGCAGTTGCTTTTTTTTTTGTTTGTTTTAGAGCAAGTTTATTTTTCTGAAATTTTATAAAGGTGTGTTCAGATCCTTACATTATTGTGTTGCAGGGACATTTTACATTTGTTGTATGCATTACTAATACAGCTTGACGCGCCACGAGCGACTTCATTCACTCATCTAGCCTCGCCACAGCCGCGGTCCCTTCCTAAGAAGAGCCGTTACACCGTACACGCCACAAGGCGCCTTCCAAGCCAGGGTGATTTGCCCGGCAGTTGCCACCTGCTGCGCTGCAACCCACTTTGCATCACGTTACAGCTTACCTCTCCAGCACCTGCCACGTGAGGGGAAGTCTCCACTGTTCTCTGTTACTCTCTTCTCGCCTTTGCGTGTCCCTCTCCACACCCTGCAACCCTTGCGCTGGCCCTGTGAGCCAAGTATAAATAGGACCAGCAGTCCTCAGTTTGAGGCTGAGACTTCACATCTCGCTTTCGCAGAACATCATACTGCCCGAAGAACTACCAACTTTCTCAAGTCGCATCAGTCTTACACTGTTCAGTCGAGAGCTCTGCTCTGAACGACACTGCCACGCTGCCCCTCAGCATATCGAAGCCTCCGTGCTTCCAGCTCCCTTGTAGCATACTCTCAGCTATGACAAGTGCGAGTACCGCAGTTTTAGGGTTTCATTCGCTCCCCGCGCTGCCGCATCTTCGGAGACATAGGTAACTACCCAAGTTGGCAACCGAGGACGTGCCCTTCAGGCCTCAGTTTGGGTACAGGCTGCTTTATGTGTGTTTAAATTGAGCAATCAATGAAACCGGCATAAATCATACTTGGTCGAGTTGTCTCTCCAGCACTCTATATTCCTACACCTTGTACTTTCTCTTTCTGGTTCATCACCTGCCCTAGTAAGACTTCTAAGATTAGTCACAAGCCTGATGCCTTGCTAATTTTCTCTCTTATTGATAGCTGTCTCGAAGTGCAGCTTAGGAAGCTTGCCTTCCTGGGCCTTNTGTTCAGTCGAGAGCTCTGCTCTGAACGACACTGCCACGCTGCCCCTCAGCATATCGAAGCCTCCGTGCTTCCAGCACCCTTGTAGCATACTCTCAGCTATGACAAGTGCGAGTACCGCAGTTTTAGGGTTTCATTCGCTCCCCGCGCTGCCGCATCTTCGGAGACATAGTNGCTCTGAACGACACTGCCACGCTGCCCCTCAGCATATCGAAGCCTCCGTGCTTCCAGCACCCTTGTAGCATACTCTCAGCTATGACAAGTGCGAGTACCGCAGTTTTAGGGTTTCATTCGCTCCCCGCGCTGCCGCATCTTCGGAGACATAGTTAACTACCCAAGTTGGCAACCGAGGACGTGCCCTTCAGGCCTCAGTTTGGGTACAGGCTGCTTTATGTGTGTTTAAATTGAGCAATCAATGAAACCGGCATAAATCATACTTGGTCGAGTTGTCTCTCCAGCACTCTGTATTCCTACACCTTGTACTTTCTCTTTCTGGTTCATCACCTGCCCTAGTAAGACTTCTAAGATTAGTCACAAGCCCGATGCCTTGCTAATTTTCTCTCTTATTGATAGCTGTCTCGAAGTGCAGCTTAGGAAGCTTGCCTTCCTGGGCCTTNCGATGCCTTGCTAATTTTCTCTCTTATTGATAGCTGTCTCGAAGTGCAGCTTAGGAAGCTTGCCTTCCTGGGCCTTATTAGAGCAGTTGTCTTTTGGACTACCGACCTTCCAGTAAGTGCCTCGGTCAGACCGCGACATTCCGCGCCCCAGGTTTCTTGCTTGGAAACGATAGCCCAACTCCCAATGGAAGTCCTACTCTTCGTGACACTTGGGTCAGGCCATGACGTTCTGCGTGCCAGGGAGCCGCGAGAGTGGATGCCCTTTGACGTGTACTGTAACCTCCAGTTTGGAACTTGGGTCATATCGCAATGTTCCGCACGCTAAGTCTGAGTTGAAGACCAGTTGTACAGGTCTCCCACCTCACCTGACCTCCACATTTCACATTCCATCAGGCTGTGCTTACCCCTTACTGGTCGCCCACTATTGTCCGTCTCATATAACTTGGCAAGATTATGACAGTCGGTGAGTGGCAATTTGACGTATACGAAACAAACAANCTATTGTCCGTCTCATATAACTTGGCAAGATTATGACAGTCGGTGAGTGGCAATTTGACGTATACGAAACAAACAATGTGCCATTTACAAAATCCTGTATCAGCTGATGCACAAACGAACAAAAGTTAATATTATGTAGGCTATTATGAGTGCACTGCCGACACACATTAGACAAGCAGAAAATAGATGATAAGAAAAAGTTCCTATATTAATCAATAAATTTTATTTTACATGGTCACAAAACAGTGATTGTTAGAGTTGCAAACTAAATTTCATGATAAAGTAGTAATGTCTAGGTGTTCAAAATGAAATGCACAATAAAGCGATCCGTATCCAAATGAAACGCAACTTCAAAACCTTGAGAGTTCTTTTCACGCCGTATCCTCACTCTCCATCCATGCTTTCCATACGTGTGCTTGATATTAATTCCAAATACACACAGAAATATTGCATGGTATTGTTGAATTATTTTTTTCTAATAATTGTACTAAAATATATTTCAAATTCATGTCGTTCCGAGCCAGTAATAGAAGAAAAGTCAACTTTTAAAAAGATGGGATCAAGAGGCGGGCCAATTTGCTGCAATCTGTTGAGTAACACTCCAGGCTCACAACTCTCCCTGCCATGCCATGCACACCATCTGTCCACTCTTTCCCGAAGCTTTACCAGCTGCAAAAAAAATTGCTTTTGTATGTGAAATAACAAATTTACGAATAGATACCAATAGTTTTATTTTTCTGCGAGCTCTGCATAATTTTCATAGTAACACATATTTCGTGTACAGCGATTTTGATTACTAGTAATTTGTGTTGGGCCAGTAATTGTTTGTATACGTCCAATAATCGCCATGTTGTTCTCCCGCAAACCCATTTCATTGTTTCCATGTTGTTACTATATTGTAATAATAAAACTAATAAAGTGGGATGTGCGTGAATAGTTTTTAAGCAATTCTTACGTTATTTCACGTTACATATTTCCAAATTGAACTGTTTCACATCAGTAATAGCAGAATTACTGCTTTGCAATAGTCGTTGGTGAGTTGTTGGCGAATAAAAGTGCGTTGTCAATCAATTTCCCGGAATTACTTTTAGTTCCAGTTATATTAGCTATGACGTCCAAAGTGCGATAAGAACTACAACTACCGTCTCGCAAACGTTAACCCAAATTCGCTGTTTCTGACAAATTGAAAAATAGTTAGCAAATATTTCATTTTTTCAAGGTTTTATATTTTTACTTTTATAACCTACAAATTTTTTTTAACAGATGTCAGTCTAAAATAACTTATAATATGTTTAGCGTTACAGTGCAATGGCAAATGGATTAGCTGACAGCGTATTGATAAAATATACGGCCTCCACTTGGCAGACCAGCTGATTGCAAAAGGATACATAAATGAGAAGTAAACATTGGCCCTACTTTTGTCGAACTGTCAAAATCNCCAAAGTGCGATAAGAACTACAACTACCGTCTCGCAAACGTTAACCCAAATTCGCTGTTTCTGACAAATTGAAAAAGAGTTAGCAAATATTTAATTTTTTCAAGGTTTTATATTTTTACTTTTATAACCTACAAATTTTTTTTAACAGATGTCAGTCTAAAATAACTTATAATATGTTTAGCGTTACAGCGCAATTTCAAATGGATTAGCTGACAGCGTATTGATAAAATATACGGCCTCCACTTGACAGACCAGCTGATTGCAAAAGGATACATAAATGAGAAGTAAACATTGGCCCTACTTTTGTCGAACTGTCAAAATCNACAGACCAGCTGATTGCAAAAGGATACATAAATGAGAAGTAAACATTGGCCCTACTTTTGTCGAACTGTCAAAATCTTGCCAAGTTACATGAGACAGAGAATGTCAACTTAATTGGTTACCCCCACCACCTTATGCCTCATTATAGAGCTATGGTGGGGGGGGGGGCAAAGCTGCGAAGCTAGGGTTAGTCAGGCTGGATGGAGTACTATGGGAAAGCGGCCCAGTTGACAACCAGTTATACTCCTGGAAGAAAGAGTAGTCTGCACGTCAAAGAGGGTCAACCACCAGCTCAGCAAGCTCCACTTCTAACCTCCTCTGGCACGTACCATGCACAGTATCTNACTTTTCGCACTTTTCTGGCAACAACCACACACATATACATTACTTTACTTCCTTATACTGCAAACTGTAACTGCCATTGAAAACAAAAATTACACATTTTGGTTAGCCTCAATGTTTGCAAAAGTGATTTTTTAAACTGTGCTCTTTACTACTTAAAAATGTAAATGTTTAATTTGCCCGGTATTCAATGTCATAATATTTTTATTTCAGAGGGTTTAAAAGTTTTAGGTTGGCTTGCATTTGGTGTCGGATTACAATCAGTTAATATGGTATTTGTTAGATGTTATGTTCCTGATTTAAATGAGTTAATGTANCATTTGGTGTCGGATTACAATCAGTTAATATGGTATTTGTTAGATGTTATGTTCCTGATTTAAATGAGTTAATGTACAATTTACAGTAATACTAACACAGTAATACTTTTTTTTTAAAACTCCCATATTTATTGTGTTTATTAGTTACACTTTATTGACAGATAATGTACAGCTCTNTAATACTTTTTTTTTAAAACTCCCATATTTATTGTGTTTATTAGTTACACTTTATTGACAGATAATGTACAGCTCTCATTATACTCAAAATCAATTATAATGTTAGAAATTGTATTTATTTTATTGATGTACATGTCACAGCCCTCATCTACTGAAATCCCACATGTATGGAATTTTTTTGACAGACTAACATTTCAGTTAATCATAAAGTCGAAATTTGCAGATTCTCAATGTTTTATTAACTTGTTCTTCATCTCAAACAAAATGGAAACATAATGCTTTCATCTTCTTAAAATATACGTTAATAATTACCTTTCACTTTCTTTCTTTCCCAACAAATTCAGCAAATATTATGAGCTTCTTCTCAAACAAAAATTTTAATAATTATCTTTAGTTTTCTTTTATTATGATTTCAAAAACCTCTTGCAGCAATTCTCTCAAATATTGATATATCTTGTTACTTATTATTTCACTAAAAAAAACTTCATAATATTACACTCACGCCCTTCCTTGACTGCGGTATTATTCTTTCTTTGACAGAAAATTTTTGTTCGATATTAGTTCTGCCTTACTTATATTGTTACCTGTCCTCCAATTGGCTGTCGTCTGACCATGCCACATCTCTCTGCCAACCAGCAATGGCGAGATGAGAGACACCTAATATATTTTCTTTTGTGCATTTGTTTAGTAAACCTTCAATACTTCCTACCCTCTAGGGAATAAATTAATAANACCTAATATATTTTCTTTTGTGCATTTGTTTAGTAAACCTTCAATACTTCCTACCCTCTAGGGAATAAATTAATAATAACAAACACAGTTATAATACTGATTATTGTCTGGAAACAAAAGAAACATACGTACAAATGATCTCTGTGTCAATAAACTATTCAAATAACCAGAGTTTACACTTTATTTTGTTTAACTTCTATAATAAAGCTGAATTTGGAAATTATATTAAATGGATTGGCAACATAAGCAAATACTCTGTAATCATATATAATTATAATATCTTCGACTAGCATTAAATATAACCCCTGAAAATCTGCAATGTCACAACAATCCCCTGAAAAACGGTCCATAGGAAGTCAACTGTATTTACCCTCCCCTTGTAACTAACTTAATAATAATAAAATAAAGTGTAAAGTTTTATTGAGTGGATTACATCTATACTTAATTGCCTCTAGCATAAAAACCATATTTTATTTTGTATGAATTTAATTAAAAATGTAGACTTCTTAAGAAGGAAATTATGACCTATAAGTATGGCCTAGAAATTTTCGTGAATCGCAAAATAACACAAAATAATATGAAATGCTGAGAAATAATGTTCATTCGCAAAATCATGTAATAACTCCAGTTTTCGCAAAACTTTCACAAAATAGCTTATTTTAAGTGTATCTAAAACCACAGTGCAAGCTTCTTTTACCATGAAAACTCTTACAAACATTAAGTTTTACAATTTTTCATTTGTTTTAGAGCATTATCTCTCATTTACTTCACATATGTGCGGATAACGAAACTTTTTACGTGGTGATCACGTTGTTGACTAAATAAAAACGTAAAAGAAATTTTACTTTACATCGCGAGAACAATTTATAAATTTATTAGTAGTAACGTCAAAATATTATCGTTGTATGTACAATTTTATATATATCGAGCCGAATTGCTATGGTACTCGTTCACAGACAATCACGCCTACGTGTATTTTTTTATAAACAAATATTTCTAATCAAAAATGCTGGTAATATGACTAAAATAAATAGTACATATATATAACACAGATGAATTTTTTTTGTCTAATGTAATAATTATTCACCCTGTATTTGTAAACACTGCTGATTTGACTGTGTGCTTTGTAGAGAAGGGAGGAGTGACACAAACTTGTACCTGCAACATGTCACGACCAGCAACAGAGAAGTTGCAGGGCCAAGTCGCTGAGACATTGTTTTGTAGTTTTGAATTACGTAATGAGCTATTTTTGCACTTCGCTTTACAATGACTTAACAAGAAACGCATATCATAACTTTCAAACCTGTTAGCCAAGTACATTAACAGTTTCCTACTTCAACTTGATTTTTTTTCATACAATGTGAATAATTTAAAAATTAATTTTGAAACGTAAAAATTATGGTTGTCCTCAAAAGTGGGTGTCTATTGTAATAGCAGGTCATAGTATTGTAATTATTACCTATATTACTTGATTGCAGTAAATTGTACTTCATTTGGTTTCGTAGTTTGGCAAGACAAAGTGATGGAAAATATTTATTTTGAATTCACGTTTTAATTTATTCTGAACAGAGCGACTGGCACTGCTCCTTTCGTGTGTCGCTGTGTAGTGTCGCAGGTCGCCGCCGTGGCCCACTCGGCGAGCAGCGACATACTATCTTGCGTCTGTGACAGATGGCGATTTGGAGCGTTTTGGAGCATTTGGCGTGGTCGCAGCTACATTACTTAGTTGTCACGAGAATTGACCCAGCCCTGCTACTTTCAATTGTGGCCACTACAGTGACACGCCACAATCATGTCGCTGTCACAGAAGTTGNATTGACCCAGCCCTGCTACTTTCAATTGTGGCCACTACAGTGACACGCCACAATCATGTCGCTGTCACAGAAGTTGATCCGATGTACTGTTGTAGTATTTTTGAGCAGGGTAAAAAGAATATTTAAAAGCCAATTTTGAAAACTAAAAAAAACTTAGTGTCCAAGTTTGTAAATGTGTATGTTCTTTTTTTGTTGTTGACTATCTTTATATCAAATTTGTTGTAATGTACAATTGTAAAACTAATTCGACAATAAGTTACTACGTATAAATTTAAGTATTTAAGTTATTCATAAATTTCTTCAAACTAGTGCGATTCCTTCTCCATTTCATTGCCGAAACTATCCTCTAACATTTAATCTTGTAATGTATTGCGAAACACGCAACAGAACAATGTCTTCTGCAATTGAAAGTCACTTAAAATACTCTAAATTGTGGTTTATTTAGTTTCGTGTTTTGGCAAAGTCAAAGTGATAGCAAAACATTAAAATTCATCACTTAATAATTTCCAGTAGATCGACTGGCACTGCTTGTGTCGCATGTCTCTGTGAAGTGTCACAGGTCGTTGCCGTGGCCCTCTCGGTGAGCAGCGACGGTCTATCCGGCGCCGGTGACAGAAGGCGACATGGAGTGCTTTGTTGGAGAAGGAGCGAGTGGCGCTGTGCAGTGATGCCACTTCCTGTCACTTTTTTTGGCCCTGTTACTTTGTCACTGTCACTACAGCAACACGTGACATTCATGTCGCAGTGGCAGGAAATATTCCCCACCCTTAGTGCTTCATGGTTAGGTTCTTGACAACTAGCAGATACGGCATTTGCAACTATTGAGCAAGGNTAGGTTCTTGACAACTAGCAGATACGGCATTTGCAACTATTGAGCAAGGGTGGTGATTGTAGTCGGCCGCTTACGTCGCAAAACTGGTTAAAAATGCCAAAAATAGTTGTGGTTTTATATCGTGATAAAAAATTGAAAGTGAAGGTTTTTTTTTATTATTATTATTGAATGACCAAATTGCAAAACTGCAATGTAAACATCGAGAGGGTGGGAAAAGACATGTGCTTAAACATTGCCATGCTGTATGCACAACGATTTATTGATAGTGGAGGAGATAAAAAATAAAATAACAACTGCATTAAAAGTAAATTTGTGTAATTTTCATACTACCAAGAATACAAAAAACAAGTAGGTTTCTGCCACTTCTTTGTAGAAACATTTTTACGATGTAAGGAGTATTTTAATTTTATCAATAATAAAATATTTTGTAGTTATGATGTGGATTTGTGTTGAAGTAATATTAAAATGTATATACCGAACATCACAAACGTCAACCAAGTGTCAATGCATGTAGCCAAGTTATGGTTTTCATTTTGGCGCAACTTTAGTGGTTTAGCAACGTAAACTTATTTGCGAGACACAAAAGGTTATTATAAGTTGCAAATATTTGTTTGTTTATAACCTAAAAGCACAATGACTCATTTTGCCCAATCAGTGTCTTCTGGAAAAAAAACTTGACTGAAATGACGAGTCAATGTTTCTCAGTTTCACTCAACTCGATTTTTTGAGTCTTGACCCATCACTATAAATACATCATTTTAAAGGCCAAAATTTGCTGATTCACTGGGAAAAATAATACTTACCAGACCATGTGTACCAGAAAAAGCTATTTTACTGATCGACAATGCTCAGTCTCATCCGGGANAAAAATAATACTTACCAGACCATGTGTACCAGAAAAAGCTATTTTACTGATCGACAATGCTCAGTCTCATCCGGGAGAACAAGAGCTCGTGAGTGGAGGAATTAAAGTGAAATTTCTTCCACCAAACGTAACCCACTGCTGCAGCCTATGGACCAGGGAGTCCCTGAAAACATTAAAATAGTTTACAGAAAAGAACTGCTTAGTAAAGTAATTGAATAGGAAGGGGAAAAAAGTGTGATTGATTTTTGAAATCAATCCATATCAAAGATGTTATTTACGTGGTTGCTGACGCTTGGGATTGCATCACAAAAAAAGCTCTTTGAAAAAGTCATGGAAAAAACTGTGGCCAGCTATTTTTGCTACAAATGAAATGGTAAGCGATGATTTGGTGCAAGTGGCTGCAGACGGCCTTCTGTAAATGTTAGGAACAATAAGTGGGTTCTCAGATGTTGATATGGAAGACGTCAGTGAGTTTCTGAAAGACAACAATGACGTGGCTACGGCACTATGACGGAAGGAGAAATTATAGCGACATGCATATCTACAGCAGACAGTGAGGAAGAAGATGACGTAGACGAGGAGGGAGCAATCACACCGCAACAGCGGATGACACATGCAGATGCTGCAGACCAGCTGACAAACATCATGGCGTACTTGGAGCGTGAACCCGACACCACTCCAGCTGAACTATTAATGATAAAGTGTTTGCGTGACCGTGCATCATTCAAAGGCCACATGTGTTTGAAACAGAAAACAGTGGACCAAATCTTTGTTAAGAAATTATGTGAAAAGTTATTTTTATATTTTTTAATGTCTTTTAAACAATTCTATGTAATTTTGTTACAAAACATATTTTTTATCGTAATAAATGGTAAGTCTGTTAATTTAAGGATTTGTTTTGCTTATTACCCGGATTTTCAATTTTGCGGATTGCTTTTGGTTCCAGTTAGTCCGGATAAAGGAGGTTTACTGTACTTGCACACTCCAATGCTGATATGAAAAATTTTTAATCTTCAATTTGTATTGTATACTATGTAATATATTATGTAACTAAAATTTAATAGTATTGCAATTTAAACTGTAACTTTAATTTAAATTTAAATTTTTGGTGAGCTAAATTTTGTTTTTGGTTAATTTAAGGTTATGTCACCCTTCCATTTCTATGATTTAGATATATTTTTTTGTAAGTTTATTGATTTGATTGCCAAGGCAACATGTTTTGTATTTAATCTGTAGGAGTGCGGGTGGGCGGGTGGTGGCGGCGGCGTTGGCGTTTTGCCTAAGTCAGATGGATTATTAGAAATTTTATCAATATTTATGTAGCAGCTGAAGGACATTTTAGTTGTTTGATTTTCTTTACTCCCTTAATAAAAGATTGCAAGGAAGGGTGCGGGAAATTATCTAAGTAATATTCTTCAGTAATTCAGTCACTTCATCAGGCACACTATCAGTTCATTTCTTTAATACATATTACAGCTATTCTAAAAGTTTTTTTTCTCATTAGATATTCAATTAAATGCATTTATACTCCCAATTAGTTATTTTTTTTGAGTAGTGTTGGAGAGTATTGTGTCATTTTTGAAGTGTTTTTATGAATGTGTCCCTATGAGTTTATGTCTGATCTGACGAGGCATACTCTTTGAAAAGGGGTTTTTTTTATCTTGAAATTGCTAAGGTGCCCAATAACAAAACCAAAAGCACACAAACACTTATATTTATTTATTATTTTTAACCATTTTTTTAATATTAAAGTCTTCAGAACTTAAAACACATTAGAGAAATTTTGGCGTAGCAACGTGTGGCCCTTGAGAATTAAACAATTTGAATAGTAAGTTTCAAAGATTTCTAACGATAGGGATAACTACTTTCTGCGTAGTTCCAGGTTAATTCAATTATACGACAACGAGATTGAAAATACAAAAAGGATGAACAATGAGAGCATGCACAGGTGTAAAATTACAGACGCACACATTTCACAAAATGGAGTGGCAGATGATGCACAGGCACAGAGCACCATACAAGGTAATTGCACTCGTGACACAGACCGAAGTCACGAGGAACTAATGTCTTTTCTGATGGCTATGCGTGCAGAGCTAAAAGCAGACATTAGTTCAGTACGCAAGGAATTAAACAACACAAATGAAAATACAGTGTACTCTTGTACCGTAAACACATGTACCCATAAATAGTATCCACAGTTAATTTTTGGTGGTACAGGCAAAACTCTTATATAAATAATGATAAAACTAACTGCTTGTATCGTTTATCGGATGTTGCTTCGATCAAAGTATATTTTAGTCCTGTCACCTAAGATTTCCTGCAACAATCGTTTTTAAGCTGTTAGTTTATGTAAATGTCTAGTAACTGGATGTGTAATATGTCACGCACGCCACAGTTGATCACTGCTCTGCGACACGTTGTCTTCCCAGAATCCCAACAAGTCGCGCGGTGAGAGCCTTGTTTGCTATCTCCCCTTACATGTCTGATGAGATGGGAAGCGGTTACCTAGCAACCAGCGTGGCAACCTTGCATCCTCTCTCTCTCTCTCTCTCTCTCACCTTATTCTCTCTCTCTCTCTCTCTCTCTCTCTCTGTCGCACACCTGTTTTCCTCCCTTACAAGCCAACGGAAGGGGAAGCTGTTGTCTAGCAAAAGAAAAAGCACGTCCTCTTAGGCCATGCGAGATTGCCTTCACACGTCGGCCACATAGCAAATAACTGGCAAACATAGAAACTTTGTCAAGATTATCCGTTGCTCAAAATAGGTGCACGTATCATCACTTGTATTTCAAAGCAATTGGTTTTGCCCGGAAGTGTTGCAATATAATTTAACGAGAAATGATTATTTGCAAAGATTTTGGAAAGTTGGTTTTTTNTTTTTTTTTTTTTTTTTTTTTTTTTTTTTTCGTAAAGTTGGTATTTCATTGTAGCTGGCATAAAATAAGCATGATTTTAAAAAGTAATATTAATTTGATTTATTGGACATCCTCTTTGCAAAGAAAACTATAAAATGATATCCCTTATCGCCAAAAATTGTTTGAACCTTGAGCGACTTGTATTGCCAAGTGTAACATTAATTTTCAGTAACTTCCTGCAGGGAAATCAGAGGATTTATATTAATTTATTTCAATAGACACACCTTTTTTGAATAAAGTGATAAAATATAAGTGCTTATTCGACACCTTTTGTTGTCTAATAATAGGTGACAAGGAGCTCGAGTGCAGTGTAACTTGCAACAGGGAAAATTAGATGATGTGGTTTTAAATTATTAATAGACTTTGAAGAAATAAATTATAATCACCTTTTTTTATTAATTTTTGTTTCAAAATTACTATGTTTTGCAGTGAAATAGAATTAATCACTTTTAAAGACAATTGCCACACGTGCAAGGTGTCGCCAACATGAATGGGAGGGGAGGGGTGCGTTGTTTCACCCCTCCCGCTGCTTCCCCTTCCCCGTCTGCCCAATTGATAATCTCTCCACGCACTGGCAGCTCGAGTGTGCATGAGACGTTCAAAATTTGACTTGAATTCCGTCTCATATTATTTTCATTTTCAGAGGTTTGAAGGTTATGGGTTTGTTTGCATTTTGTTTATATATATGGTATTTTGAGATATTATATACTTTACTTAAACAAGTTGAGGTGAAATGTTTTTCAATATATTATTTACAGCAATACTTTTATTGTGTTTATTAGTTAAACTTAGTTCACAGATAATGGACAGCTCTCATTATACCCCAAATGAAGTCTAATAAGGTCAGAAATGGTATTTTATTGATGTACGTGTCAGAACCATCATCTCCTGAAATTCCGCTTGTATGGAAATTTTTGACAGACCCTGAAAAACGGTAGATAATAAGTTGACTGTATTAATTTTTTGGCGGACAGCAAGGAAACCAAATTTGCAGTGTGCACTCAACAGATTAAATTGATTTAAGTAGCACATTCTGAATTCAAACAGAAGGTGGAATCGCAAATTTTTGAGTTAACTACCAGTAATAATACAGGCTTTTTCCAGCTGCAAGACGAGATGAACGCCACACACGAAGGTCTTACAGTTCAATTATCTGTAGTAGAATCCAGGGTACATGAAATTAAAACATGCACAGTTCAAACACAAGGATCCGACCTTAGTTCTCAACTAACTTCATTAGAAAACCATTTTGAACACAGGTTAAGGCTTACTGACAAGCTCAACACCAGGCGGACAAGCGTATTGAAAAGAGAATTTCAGAAATGGATGAAAACCTCGCAAACAACAACTGAAGGCTAGAGGTCGTACGAACGGAAATACAAACTGACATTGAGAACGCAGCAGTTCACAGAGTTCGAACAGCTGTTGCGCTATGTCAAGGTCACAACACACACATAGAAGCGATGCGGCACTGTCTGCAACTCAGATTTCATTGTCATCAGTTTTTAACCCGACCGCAGTTCTGATTCATCACGCAGCACAGTGGGAATTCCCACAATTTCAGGGAATAGCCGAGAAAACTCGGTTTCATACCTTAACGATTGGACGAATACAGTCAGATGTCCAATTTATCTGATTTTGACTAGGTGCATTGTCTAGGTGTAGGTCTAAAATCAAATGCATTGTATTAGTGAGAAATAATCAGATATATGACACAAAGTTTTGAGGAATTTCGATCTAAATTTTTGCAGGAATTTTGGAATTCAAAAATACAGGGAAACTTACGTGCCAACCTACCACTGGAAAAGTTTAATTCCCAGGCTTGGTAAGTCGCTCGAAAAACATTTTAGCGACATGTATGAAATGTCATGACATCTAACAGCCTCAACGGAAGACAATGAATTTGTGTAAGTGATTTTAGCACAACTTCCATTGGGTTACCAGGAGAAATGTTCTGGAAGGACATATACTGATCTGGCTGATTTCAGATTACAGTTGCTAAAGCTAGATCAGTTAGATCACTTTTCACGAATGAACCGAAGTTGGGATATTGAGAAGTCTCCTAATGTAAGGAATCCACCGTTGTATCAAGGTCAATCTCATAACCAAACACACGATAGAGTCAACACAATGGGTTTTGAATGATCACCGCAATAGTAATTGGGGAGAACAGTTGGCAACATGGTACTTGGGAAGATTTCAGATACTTTCCATGTTATAATAGAAAGGGTAAGAAAAAGATAGGAACTAAACAGGGAAACGGCTTACCAACTCAAATTTGAATCTCACACTGCTGTTCCTATGTCAAAGCCAGTGTGGTACAGCCTACACCGTATGTCCCTGTGTCTAATCATCAAATGTTTGTACCAGCTGTACATCCAACCTTTTTAAATCAACCCAGACAGGTGCAACCAAATGTACACCCAAACTTTCTAAGTTAACCCGGACAGGTGCAACTTACCGTACACTTTACAGTGCCACCACCACGACAGGGCTACTTTCAGAGAAATTATCTGTTGAACTCCATGGCACCTGTGTTTAGTCAACAGAAACAGATAAACCTAAGGGGGAACACACCGACAACAACAGGAGGAGATATGAACCGTACTAAGCTAAACTAGAAAGGGATGGCAATATCTGTGTCTGAACGCTAGTTCTCGATGATTTCAAGGAGACACTTAAAGTTTGCATGTGCACAGAAAATTTAAGTATAGACAGTATTATTAGTAATGAAACTGACTGTAGTATGGCAATTGTTAATAGTGTCATTGTGAATGATTCCAAAGGGGAATTTTTGTTGAAAGAGTTTGATGAATATGTTGAACTTTTTGCTGCTGCATTGTGTCCAGAAATTAGTTTGAAAATTTTTGGAGTAAACTTACCTACACTACTAGACAGTGGTGCAGAGATTAGTTGCATAAATGAGGCTACGGTGCAAGAAATTAAAAATTCTGGAGTTAAATTACCTTATTTGCCTGAACCAATGTTAAATATAATTTGTACGAAACTGAAATCAAGGTTACGGAACATGAGTCATTCCACAATAAACCTTATCCAATACCGGTGAATATCTAAGTGAAGATTATTTACATTTGATGCTAAACTGGAATGTCTTCAAAAGAGAAGCTAGTCCTTACTCGAGCCCTATTGTATGCTTGAAGAAAAAAGATGGTACAGTACATCTTTGTTTGGATGCACGCTGCATTATTGTGACTTTTCAATCCAGAGAATGCCCAGTTCCTACTAGGTATATTATGAGGTTATACCAGGGTGTACATTACCGAACTACGCTTGACTTAACTAACTGGTGTTGGCAAATTTCACTAACAGAGTCATCAGAACAGTATACAGCATTCTTGTTTCAAAATCAACAGTATGTATTTCAGGTAATGTTGTTTGGTCTCTGCAACGCAGTTGCTGAATTTACTATATGTTTGGATAAAACACTAGGGGAAGAATGCAAAGGATTCGCACAAGCATATGTAGATAACATTTTAATAACCTCTAATTCATTTGAAAAGCACGTACAACATGTTGATATTATCCTGGAAAAATTACGTCTAGCAGGCATGACTGTAAAAATTAAGAAATCTGTTTTTTGTCATACAGAACTACCATTCCTTGGTTAAATTTTGACACTAGAAGGTATTTGAACAGTTCCAGATAAACTTCAGATTATTATGCTATTTCCAGCACCAAGAAACGTGAAGCAATTAAGAGCTTTTCTAGGAGTCATTAGATTATATCAGACAAAATTGCAGGAATCTCTATTCCATTGTTCTGCTTGCTAAAGAAAGCTCAGTTCTGGCGGTGGGGAGAACCAGAGCAAATTGCTTTTCAAGACATGAAGTCCTTGTTTTTAAAGGATCATGTGATTTACCACCCAGTGCAAGGTAGACCTTTTCTACTGTACACCTATGCTTTATCGTATGCATTAGGAGTGAAGTTGTTGCAAGAAGGCCATGATGTTGAAAAGGTAGTAGCAATGGCTAGTCGAACTCTAAATTCTGCTGATAGGAATTACACTGTAACTGAAAGAGAAGCTCTGGGTATTATTTGGTCTTTACAAAAATTTTGACACTTGTTAACTGGAAAGAAAATTTATTTACCAACTTATCACCAAGCTCTTACTTGTTTGAAGGCAGGAAAGACTTTTGGAGACAGGTTAACACGATGAAGTTTATTACTCCAAGAATTTGATTTGGAAATTAAATACATTAAATGTTCTGAAAAGGAGGTAGCTGACCGTTAAAGTAGAATTTCTGATGGAGATCCAAGTGCTATACAACCACCTCAAGGAGCCAAAGAATTTGTTGTCGCTACAGCAAATTAGAGTGTATTGAAGCAAGTCCTAAACTGAAGCTGTTATTCAATAACTTAAATGAGACTCAACATCAAAATAAATTGTGCCAGAGAGTTTTCCTGAAGCTTATTCAAGAGCCCAAAACACATAAGCTTAATCAGAAGCACATCAAACAAAGGAATTCTATTTCAGCATAACTTAGCCCAGCAATATTTTGATTTTTATTTGAAACCTGTAATACCGGAGTGTATTAGCAAAGAAGTTGTTTTGGATGTTCATAGTTTATTGGGACATATTGGTACCACGAAACTCTAGGAAATGGAAATACTTAGCTGACAGCTGTATTGGCCTAAAATGCTTAAGACAGTAACAGAAATGGTTACTTTGTGTGTTGTATGCCAGAAGAGCAAACACCCTGAAGAAAATTTACAAGCCTTTGTTTCTGACGAGCCTCTTAAGCTTGTGTAAGTTGACATACACAGTCGAATCACATTATTACCACTAGAGTTGTTCCAATACCATGTTTTCCGATACCAATACAGACACCAATGCCCTTCCCTCTTGCTTGTTTGTAAGCTCGCAATAATGTGCGTCACAATGTGTCAGGTGCTTGTTTAAATTTTATGTGGTAAAAAACAGCTTTTATCTTTACCACCCCGAGACACTATTTTACCACAATGGTTGCATTTTGCTTTACTTACGTCTGTCAAGTCTTTAGAAAAGTATTTCCACACGCTAGACATTTTAACGCAGTATGNTTGCATTTTGCTTTACTTACGTCTGTCAAGTCTTTAGAAAAGTATTTCCACACGCTAGACATTTTAACGCAGTATGTAACAATTCATGGGTGCCAAAAAATGCATTCNTGTAACAATTCATGGGTGCCAAAAAATGCATTCCACGCGTAAATAATACGATAAACAAAAAACAATCAGGACTATGCTCAGTATTTCTTGCAGAGTCATGTCCGCTGGCGTCAAGTATTTAATGACCACAGATGAAGACTAAATAAGTGTTACCAATTTTTACCAATTTTATCAATTCTGTTTCTTTTCACTTTCTCGTTTGTAGTAATGTATTGTTGCTCTGATTTATTTACGTTTTTATGCGCATCTTATTGCAGCTCGCCGTCTGGAAGATAAATACTTTACAACAGTTACGGGCTGCAATATTTAATTCCAGCAGTGAAAGTTATTTTTAAAATATTTTTAAACAGCTTACAATATGTTTGTTTAAGTATAAAGCATACATTTCAGTATGGCGTAGTTACGCTTTCCATGCCAGATGGTAATAATAATAACAGGCAACTAAAAAAAATTCCAAACATTTACGTGCAAGATTAGAGAACACATTGGTGGTTACAGAATAGTTCTCTCAGTGCAACCACAAGAGGTAAACGTAAATATTCGAAATTGTATTGATTGTAGTTCGCAATATCGCCACCCAGATCACAGCAAAATGAAAATTTTCCACTTGCATCCATGATATATACATTTATGAACTCCAGCCGTTTATTTGTAAACAGATGTAAGCGAGTCATGAGTAGCACGATAGAAAATCTGTGATGTTCACCTTTATCCAGGTCTTTTTGTTGGTTTAAAATGCCGTAAAAAACGGCAGGGCTGATTGATATTTTAAAACGTACCACACCATATAATTCTTGTGGCAAAAGAAAGCAATAACCTTATTTCATTGTCTATTACCAATTATAATGTATCAGCCTGATACCATACCAGATTAAAAAAGGTTAGGTATCGGCCGATACCGATACTTGATATCGGTATCGGAACAACTCTAATTACCNGTTCACCTTTATCCAGGTCTTTTTGTTGGTTTAAAATGCTGTAAAAAACGGCAGGGCTGATTGATATGACCTTCTAGTATCAGAGTAACTCCCCTTCGCAGCACGGACAGCAGCTAGACGAGTTGGCAGTGACTCAGTCAGGTGCAGATAGGTCCCCACGGGTATCTGGAACCATGCTGTCTTCAATGTATCCCACAACTGTTGAAGGGTGTGTGGCAGAGGAGACAGACGGCGAACACTATGATTGAGGTGGTCCCACAGATGTTCAATTGGATTGAGACCAGGGTTGTTTGGGGGTAAGGGAAGAACTTTTGAATTCTTGATCGTGCTCTTCCAGCCACGTGCGGACACTTCTAGCTGTGTGGCAAGGCGCATTATTGTGCCAGAAGATACCATCCTCCCGAGGAAAGACAATCATCATGTACGGGTGGACATGATTGCCGAGAATGGATTCATAACCAAATTGATCAAGAATGCCCTCCACACAGATGATGGAACTTAGATAATACCACGAGAACATTCTCCAGACTATAAAACTGCCCCCCATCGCCTTGCGTTTGTCCAGAAATTGATGCGGGTGTCGGTTCTCAGACGTTTCTCGTCAGGCACGCTGTGGTCCATCCGTTCTATGCAGATGAAACCGTGACTCGTTGGAGAAGGCTACTCGTCGCCAATCAGCAGCATTCCAGTCGCCATACTGTCGAGCAAATTCCAATCGTTTTCGTCGATGCACCTGTGTTAGCATGGGTGCGGTCACACTCTGTCTACTCTGGAGCCCCATTCGCAGAAGGGTTTTCTGAACTGTTGCAGTAGACACGTGTCTGGATGCCCCCTGGTTCATTTGGATGGTGATCTGTTCCACTGTAGCCATTCGGTTGGCCTTCACGCACCGTCGTAGTCGACGTTCACCTCGGACATCAATGGCGCGTGGAGCCCCGCAGTTTTCACAACGGTTATTCCCAATGGTGCCATTCATCCACTTACGATACATGTATACCACAGAGGCACGTGAACAGTTCACAAATGTCCCCGTTTTTTAAATGCTCCCCCCTTGGCCCGAAAGCCGATGATCATTCCGTTTTGCAACTCTGTTAAATCACTTCTGTTATTCATAACAGCAGGAAGCGCACTGTGTGCTGCCAGCCTGTCGGTTGCACTATATATCCTCCTCACCAGCCCATGTCACAGGCCATACGTCATGGGCTATGCGTTGCTGATGGTACTTCTAGCAGGTGGTCATAATAATGTGATTCGACTATGTATATGGTCCACTATCTACATTGAAAGCAGGGGTCAAATACATATTTGTTGTAACAGATTTATATTCTAAGTATGTCAAGTTGTAACCAATTGTCCAAGCGATTGCAAACAAATGTGATGCGTACTGACATTTATTTAAACACGACTTTGCCTTATCTTCATGTGTCATCACTTCACCTCAGACAGGGTTTGAACTCTGAACGACTTGCTACCAAAACCTACCAGCACGCCCCTAGATGCAGGGGCACCCACGGACACGTCAGCCATGTTCGTTTTGCCTTTATGCCAGATGTCACGCTAACCCCCCATGTGTGATAGAAGCCAGCCCAGCGGCCCATCTAAGCACCTAAGCTCGCACCGCCGATACAATCCCACATGATAGAGTTGCCTGCTTTTGTCATGGACCAAGAGATGATACCGAGAGAGCACAGCTCCACCCACAGGAGAAGGAACTCGCCCCTGCTACCCCCGCACCACAGAGAGCCCGCGGACAGGAGGAATATATGTCTGTGCACATTAGCAGAATGGCAGTTAATTCTCCACAGCTCGCTTCACCACCTCGTGTGCTGGAACTCTCTGCAGACATTGACGTCCTCCAGCAGGACCACCACTACCTACCACATTTCTTCAAGACCTTCACCAGCAACCACCAAAGAATTCTTTACCCTTTGAATATCCACTACCCTTCTGGTAGTGCCACCCGAGTCCCTTCTGGACAACAGCATCGAGTTAGGGTAAGTTAGTATCATGTTACCTAGCTGCATCTACTCTTGTCTAGTTTAGACCCAGGTCCCCTTCACCTGGTTTATCGTAGTCTACTTCCGTTATAGTCCTTCTTAGTTAGGAGTTAGTACGGGCCACCGTGTCTATTTCCTAATGGGAATAAACACGTTTTCTATCAAACCTCCGAGTACTGATTCTAGGACGACTGTGGCTTTTATCCCTGTAGACATCCGCCCACCAGGGAAAAGTAGGAGACCGCGTCGTTACAACCCAATTGCCGAATCTAGAGTAGGACTGCGGGCTCCTTAACCGGGTGCACGTACGTCGTGAATACACCCATTAGACGACCACCCATACTGTGCACTTAGTGTACAGTATGGTAGACCCCCAACCACTAGGAACTCAATCCACAAGACGGCTAGTTAATCAGCCCAGTCAATTCACTCCATCCACCGCACTGAACTGTCGCTGGAAGGAGTGATAAACTGGTTCTGGAGGGAACCTTCGGACCACACCCTCGTCGCTGTCGGACATCCAGGTTAAACCCATCGCTCTAACTACCGCACTGGACTGTCGCCGGTTGGAGTAATCGGGTACAACTCTTGAGTGGCTCAGTCCCGGCTGGCTTTACGCCTAGCTAGGGATCTACATTGTCTGCTCTTCCTTAGCGTAGCAGACCTTAGTTCCCACCTTTATGCCATACACCCATAGAAGTAGTACGAAGAGTCAAGCTAGGAAGGCAGCTACTGCCTCCGAATCCAATGTGTGCTGTAACCCAGCCCCCACTGCCCTCTGCAGCATAACCCCCCCGGAAACGAGCTCAAGCCGCCCGACAACTGGCGAGGCCTCACCTGCCAGTCCCTCCCTCCCCCACACTCCCTATTTCAGCCACCTTACAAGACCTCTGGCGAGCCGCACCAAGTCGTTGTCGACTTCCATCAGGGGCTCCACGTCCCACTAGGTATAACAAACCCGTGGTTCCAGTACCGCAGGACCAGCAGCCCTCCGCGGGCTACCATCAGCACCGCCAGTCACAGCAACACCTCCGCCCAAGAACTAGGCATGAGTTTCGGCCGGCTCCAGCAGCAACAGCGGCCGAGTCAGGAGCTATGCCGGGCCATGCTCAATACAGGTAAATCGTGGCTGTGTGCAAACCCGTAGTACGAAGGACAGTTCCACAGCAGACTTTGTGATGTGCCATCAAGCCATGTGCCCTAGCTTATATAATCAAAGTTGTTTATTGAGGAAGTGGGAAAACCAAGTTACATCATGTCCGACCAGAGCAGTCAGTTTACTAGTTATCTCTGGCTGAGCACTGTGAAAAAGTAACTTATTTTACCTACCATGACTTCCATAAGACACCCACAAAGCAACCCAGTAGAAAGATGTTTACGTACGATTGGAAACATACTCTGTATTTACTGTCGTCAGAATCAACAAAGTTGGCGCGATAAAATTCTGTGTAGAAACAGTGTTAAACCACACTGTGCACATAACTACAGGATTCACGCCATATGAAGTCCTTACAAATCAGTGCTCGGGACCAGTCCGTCAGAAAAAACCTACCTATGTTGGAAAACAAGAACGCAAAGAACGAGGAAGTCATAAATTTGGTAAAATCAAGATTGATTTCTGCAGCTGAAAAATGCAAGAGATACCAAAATACTGCAAAACTTAATAAATTTGAAATTGGAAACCTAGTACTTAAAAGAACGAACCCAGTGAGTTCTTTACTTAACCATATTACTAGGAAGTTAAAACGTTTGTATGAAGGTTCGTCCAGAGTAAAAGCAAAAAATTAAAGAGAGCTGCTATGCTTTGGAAACATTAGAAGGAGAAGAAGTGGGCACTTAGACAGTATAAAATACCCTGTATTACACGAAACTAAGCTGCGAACCTGAAAATTACAGAAGTAAGCAAGTACAAGCAACTGATAGCTAAAATGACTTTAAACATCAAACAGTTTAAATGATTGTTACAGCACGTACCAGGTATAGTGCTTTACGTGCGTAAATACCAACATATAACAAAAGTAAATTTGAATAATNACAAGCAACTGATAGCTAAAATGACTTTAAACATCAAACAGTTTAAATGATTGTTACAGCACGTACCAGGTATAGTGTTTTACGTGCGTAAATACCAACATATAACAAAAGTAAATTTGAATAAACAACTTGTAAACATAAATACTTGAATTTTTAATGTGTTTAACATGTGTTAGTTAATAATTACCATGGATTTTCTCCTGAAAACCATGTGTAATTGTTACAGAGCAGAGAAAATGATGACTTCACGAGTGTAAACTAACTGTTACATGGATGTCTGAGGGGCGTATCAGAGTTCATGAGGGATGGTGGTCTTAATAAAAATAAAAGNGTTACAGAGAAGAGAAAATGATGACTTCACGAGTGTAAACTAACTGTTACATGGATGTCTGAGGGGCGTATCAGAGTACATGAGGGATGGTGGTCTTAATAAAAATAAAACAACTAAATTTTATTTCTAATTTATTCACACAGCTATTATTTACAGCATTAAATTATCTGTCTTCAAAATTACTCTNCAACTAAATTTTATTTCTAATTTATTCACACAGCTATTATTTACAGCATTAAATTATCTGTCTTCAAAATTACTCTCTTTATGTAATAGTGAGCACAATATTTAATGTCTATTTCAACTCTAATTAACATACTTCTTAATTGTCTCTGTTTGGTTCCAATCAATTAACTCATACTAACCGTTAACATGTGTTCAGTCTATCTGTTCCCACTATTTGTAATGTCTTTCACTCACGCACCTAGTCCAATAGTCCAGTCCGCCAGCCGCACACTTCACTACTGGATACTCGCAGTCGCAGATTTCCCTTCCGCTAGTCACTTCTCTCGTTGCTCATCTTCTATCACTCGGAACTCAGCCACTCATTCACTCGTCAACTACTTGGCTCTGAGGCCTGTCCCACTTTTATATCATTCGCCCTGACCTTCTGGAAGATTTAACGCACCCCGAGATACGCTGAGAGAATGAGATCAGTAATACAGAGCATTCTTCAGATAAACGCAGAAATCTATACAACCAGAGTCAGCAGCGTGGACCACAAAAAGAATTATNAATACAGAGCATTCTTCAGATAAACGCAGAAATCTATACAACCAGAGTCAGCAGCGTGGACCACAAAAAGAATTATTGTGTCGGCTCACTTTCTGTAACAGATACACTGCCACCGGCCTATCGCTTGTCTGCCATTCAAAACATCCTTTGACTTGCTGCCGCCATCATATAACTTCTGTCCTTAATTTCGATTCGCTCGCTCAGGATGCGAAGCAAGTTCAGCAGCACAGACCAGTGACACATAACGCTGCTGCTTCCTCAAGTCTGTCAGACTCTACAACATCCGGACCTTCGTAGAATGCNAATACAGAGCATTCTTCAGATAAACGCAGAAATCTATACAACCAGAGTCAGCAGCGTGGACCACAAAAAGAATTATCTTGTCGGCTCACTTTCTGTAACAGATACACTGCCACCGGCCTATCGCTTGTCTGCCATTCAAATCATCCTTTGACTTGCTGCCGCCATCATATAACTTCTGTCCTTAATTTCCATTCGCTCGCACAGGATGCGAAGCAAGTTCAGCAGCGCAGACCAGTGACACATAACGCTGCTGCTTCCTCAAGTCTGTCAGACTCTACAACATCCGGACCTTCGTAGAATGCNACAGACCAGTGACACATAACGCTGCTGCTTCCTCAAGTCTGTCAGACTCTACAACATCCGGACCTTCGTAGAATGCCAGTCGGTCGATGTGGACAACCTTCGGCTCCGCCCGAGAGCCTTGACAACAAATCCGAAAGACCACATCATTGATCTTCTTCAGAATCCTGTAGGGGCCTCCCAACATTTCTGAAGATTAAAGTACTATATTCTTTTCTAAGGTTGTACAGCCAAACCAGTTCTCCTCCTTAAAATACCTCGCCCAACATTCTCCTCTCATACCAGATCTTCATCCTGTCACAATATGGTNAACCAGTTCTCCTCCTTAAAATACCTCGCCCAACATTCTCCTCTCATACCAGATCTTCATCCTGTCACAATATGGTTGTTTGTGCCTTACAGAAGCACTAACCCTTTAATTACTGGTTTCAAAATATTAAGCAACTTCATAATTTCCCCTTCCATCTTCCTTTAGACAATGTCTACCAATCTGAAAAGTGCTGGAACTTGCGGTGAATGCTACAGGTTGTAGCTGGATCCTCGTTCGACGTATCCTGAAGCGCTGGGAGCTTCTGTCTACTGCCTCGCTCCCATTCTCGAGTTCACGCAACTGGTTCTTTACCCCCCAAACCACTTCCATTGGACCGCTATCCTCAAGAGGTATTAATAAGAGGCGCCATCCTATCACTAGCTCCATGCCATGGGCACCTTTCGCTGTGATATGGCACAGTGTGCACAGGGCTTCTGGAGAGCACTCGCAGGTCATCATGTGCATTTTCCAACTGCTTTGCGAGGTGTGCAGCTTGCACCTTCAGCTCGTCGATGCTGTTTCTCAGTTGCTGGGCACATGCACAAAGCTCACAAATTTCTTCACACAAGTGCTTGCATGTGCTCATCGAAGCCATTTGTTCATCCCGCAGCGGCTTCTGTTTAAGCTGCTGCTGTTGTGGTCAATAGGCTCTCAGGTGCCCTGACTGTCCACATGACCAACACTCCCTCTGTTTGTGTAGAGGCGGCGAAGCTCTGTAGCATGAACCCTGGAAGCGATGTCTCACAAAGGCAACTGCAACTCATTCAGCATCTTCTTTATCCTGTCTTCGTCTTTGTTCAGCATCACCACACGTACTGGCCGTTGGGGTTCGGGCTCCTGTCTTGCTGACTCCACCTCCAGTGCTCGGGCCAGGGCATCCTGCATGTTGTGGGCTGCAGCCAGACATGCCGCTTGTCATACTTCTGCGTCGGTGATGGCATAGATGAAGAAGCCGACTGCAATGATGTTGTGCGCCTCCTCTAAACACCCTTCCAGAGATAGGTGGGAGAGTAGCACAGTGTCTTGCCATAGCTCCTGCAGTGGCTCCCCTGGTCCCTGGGTGCAGGTTCGCAGTTGGGCATGGTAGGCATGTCGCAGGTCCCGGTTGCCAGAATGTAGCTCCAAGGCCGACACCAGTATGGGGTACTCCAGTCGATGTCGCTCTAGCAGAGATTGTAATATGCTCGGTGCGGGGCCTCTCACTACTGTGGCGATGTAGTAGGCCTGCTGTTCGGTTGTCCAGCCATTAAGGGTAGCGACTATTTCGAACTGGTGTTGGTACTCCTGCCATGAAGTATGGCCATCGTAAGGGGCTGGCTTGATTGAGACCTCATTCCCCACTCCTGGCTGCACGACATCAATTCCACAAGGCTGCTGGCTCTCCTCCGAGGTCGCTGTGTTGGTGATGACTTGTACTGCTTCCCCACTTTTCTTAACTGCCGATGTGGTGGTTCTGAAACTTCCTTGCTGAAGAAATTCCTCCATCTGCTTCTCTACTGCAATGATCTTCTATTTCACTTCATTCTCAATGCTGTCCAATACAACCAGGGTCAACAGCTCGCACCACAAAAAGAAATATCGTGTCTGCTCGTTTTCTACAGCCACTGCCCTATCGCTCGCCTGCCACTGGAAACATTCTAAATTTTCTTTTTAGCAAATAACTCTGTTAACAAACTGTAAGTACGTGTGTGTGTGTGTGTGTGTGTGTGTGTGTGTGTGTGTGTGTGTGTGCGTGCGCGCGCGCCTGCGCAGGTGTGGGTGTGCGTGGGTGTGTAAATTTTTTTTTCTGGGTATTACTGTTTTTACTTGTGTTTGTTTATGTTTTAAATTTTTAACTTGCTCTTTTATAATTTAACGTGCTTATAAAGTTAATCACTCGCAGGAGGGGCGCTCTGTTATGTAGTAATATTACAGTTCAGTATGTTTACTATTTTTTTTAAATATGTATGTAACAAAAATTTATTCGTATTGGAATTTAACCTGTAACTTTAATATAAATTTTCATTTTTGGTTAGTGAATGCCCCTATAATTAGTTAAATTTAGTTTTTGGTTAATTTAAGATTATGTTACCCTTCCATTTCTGTGATTTAGGTAGATTTGTTTGTATGTTTATTGATTTTGTTGCCAAGGCAGTGAGGTCGCTGAGTCATAAGCCTGCCTCCAGTTTGATTGAGGTCGATAACACCTTATTTCTTTTACGGCTAAAATTAAGATTTCTATTTGAATTTGATTAAGTTGGAACTCATTTAAAGATGGTTTAATTTATCCAGAGGCCGTTTATATAGTGTCTAAAGTTCTCCAACCGAGTCTGGTTGATTTCAAGAAAAGTTTTAGTCTTATTTAACTATTTCAAACAATAATCATCTTTATCCAAGGTTTTTTATTATTATTTTTTTAATTTGCCTAAATTAAGTTAATTATTTAAAAAATTATTAATATTGATAGGACGACTGAAGGACATTTTATTTATTTGATTTTCTTTCCTCCCTTAATAAAAGTTTTTAAGGAAGGGTGTGTGAAATTATCCAAGTAATATTCTTCAGTAATTCAGTCACTTCATTAAGGCACACTATCAGTTGATTTCTTTAATACATATTACAGCAAATTCTAAAGTATTGTTTTTTTTCTGATTAGGTTACCAATTAAATGCATTTATACCCTATTAATTATTTTATTTTTGAGTAGTGTTTGAGTTTATTGTTTCCTATTTGAAGTGTTTTTCTGAATGTGTACTTGTGGGTTATTGTCTGATTTGACGAGGCATACTCTTTGAAAAGAGGTATTTATCATATTTTTATTTTGAACCATTTTATTAATATTAAAGTCCTGAGAACCTAATCAAAAACTTTTTTATTGTCCAGTCACATTTTCCAATCATCTAAACAAACGCCATTTCAAAATTTAACATATTATTCAATACTATTGTATGCCAATCAAACATTCCAAAATCAATTCAGTATAAACTACCACAATCAGTTGCTCGAACCAACTACGTTTTTACTGCTTCGCACATCAATCTAACACAATTTGTTTGTCTTATTGCAAAGCATTTACTTATTTTGCAAATTCTATAACTTAAGCAAAGTTGATGAAAAATTAACGATTTTGTGCATTGTGAAATACAGATGTCCCTATATATTAGGGTTTTGCTGTAATTGAAATGTGCTGTTGGGAAAGCTAACCTCAGCTTGTTATGTCAAATCTTTTACTTGAATCCTGCCTCGTATACTTGACTCCGCTGAATTTGAGGGATTCAATAAATCTTGGATTTGACCGTCCCATCCCTAATTAATGTATTGATTTTGCAAGCATGTTTTAAATTAAAGTCTTAATATAAGCAAAGTTATGCACATTAAATCAAAAAATCAGGGTGGCTACAGACAGGGAAGATCTGGAAAAGTCAGGGAATTTTGAACAGTCAGGGAAAACGGAATTTTTGTACAAATTAAATTGATTTATTTATTTTTAATTTTTTGTGCATAAATGTTTGATGTTCCTGCATTTGGTGTCTTTGTGAAAGGGACATTTGCAGAATGTCCTTGTAAGNTGAAAGGGACATTTGCAGAATGTCCTTGTAAGGTTTTGTAAGTGATAAATTTAAGTTGTTTACAAAGTTGGTAGTAGCATGCGTCTAATACGGCACTAATTAACTGGCTGCGTTGTTTTGCGTAATACATCTCTTTATTTTAGTAATGCTTTTTCACCTTGTAGGTACTGGTTACGAATATTAATCGTGTCTTGAGATTACAGTAAACTCTCAGAAGGTGCCATATATAAATATATATATATATATATGTGTGTGTGTTTTTATGACAAATCTCTTGTAAAATATGTTTTTTCTGTGCAAGCAGCTTGTTTTGTAATATATACAAATGTTACATTCTTTGATCCTATTCAGTACCACATCTGCACTTAATAATAGTCCAGAATAGGGATGGAATCTTCAATGCTGCGATACCTGGACACCATTGATACTTTATAGTAGCTAGTATCCGAAAGTATTGAATTTTAACATTGTGCTAATGCACGTTTTTTTCATGAAGTACAAATTTACATAATTCCCATAATATTTTCATACTGTGTGTTATCACATATTCATTGCTGCCGCATAACAGTTGCACAATAATTTTTAATACGTACTCAGAAAAACCGTCTACGAGTCGTTTGTAACTCCAGCCGTGTCACAAGGAACAGGTGGGAGGGGAGGGGAAGAACTGAAGCTGGAAGTACCATGACGAGTTATAGTTCCCATTCCTCAATTCAAGTAGTGGGAGGGGTGCTGTGTGGTTACTAGGCAACCTCTTTCCCTCGTGCCAAGCTTGTAAGTGGAGGAATCGACATTGAGCCTGACCGTGATAAATTACAGCCAAGTGTACCAGAGGGTAGCCAACATCCGCGGAGGGCAAGACAGCGAGAGGGAGAGCGTGAGAATAGATACAAGGACGGCGCTTTAGTTGCTAGGCAACCACTTCCCCTTTCACCAGGTATGTAAGGGGAGCAAGTGAGTTCACACCTTGTGCCGAGCACTGGACTGGGATGGAAGAAAAGTTGCTGCGCTTGTCACTCAATTCACTCTTTTTTATCCAACGTTTTAGTAAACAAACTTTACAGCAATTTCCTTGAAGTCTCAAAATAAAGTTTAAAAAACTGCGGAATCGCAAAATAAGTGTGTACTGAGCCATCATTTTCCTCAAAATTTGATTACAGCTTTCTCTGTGTAAACGAGATTCTATAAAATCAAAGCAGACTGTGTTGTTGGTTTATCATTGATTAAGAACATTTGAGTTACAGGCTGTCCACCGCTTGTTTCAAGTGTAATATGGGTTTTTATATAGTTTGTGTGCGTCAACAACACTAGTAAAATGAGCNCTGTCCACCGCTTGTTTCAAGTGTAATATGGGTTTTTATATAGTTTGTGTGCGTCAACAACACTAGTAAAATGAGCAATTTTCTTGGCCAAGTTGTTTTATTATGTCCATGACAATTTTAATTTGGTATCGAGAAGTATCGGTATTAAGTATTGTGAGAATATTATTTTATCAAAATTGGTATAGAGTATCAAGAAAATGTGGTATCGACCCATCCCTAGTCTGGAACGGTGGCTGGTGANATTTTATCAAAATTGGTATAGAGTATCAAGAAAATGTGGTATCGACCCATCCCTAGTCTGGAACGGTGGCTGGTGAGTGGGAGCAGCAGAGTTTGTGTTTCATTTCAAACCAGTTTTTGAAAATTTCCTTGTGGAATGTCATATCAGTGATAACTCGCAAAACATTGACGCCACTTCGTACTTCTTTAGCGAACTCTTCGGATCTCCCCCTAGGAGCAAGGAAGCCATGTGTTCTGTTAACATTGGTCTCTGCGGACAAGCAGGAATCTCTATGAGCTTACGGTCAGCTCTGGGTGGTGCAGGCATGTAAGTTGGGTGTGTTGTGGTCCGAGTCTGTGCTTGACCAACTGTCTCTGTACTGGCCCTGTGGGAACTATTAGTAGAAGGCCGGGCGTTTAGTTTGAGGTTACGAATAGCTTGAGAATGTACTGTTTGGAGGAACATCGGTGCTGGTCTCTTGGGTGGGGTTGGTGGCAAAGGTGACATAGCCCGGGTTACTGAGAAGCACCCAGTCCGGGTAGCCGGAATTGTTGCGGTGTGGCACTTCAATGGCTTGTGCCCACGACGATGATGGAGTGCTGACCGTGGCTCGTGCTAGAATGGCTTCCTCTCTTTGTTTTGAATATACCCTAGCGGCACCCATTCTTGCTCAACAGCATGCTTTTCCTGGGTAAGTGCGATCTTATCTGCCTCTTCCTCCCATCACAGTGACCAGGCATGGGGGATAGTGGAAGGAGCTGAAGGTACAACCAGTGCACAGGTGAAGATAACGCGGTGGGTGGAGTGAGTTGGCTGTTCTGGATGTCTAGCTGCTTCATGGATTGTGTTACTGAAGGTTGGGGTGGGGCTCTGCCGTATGGGTGCATCATGTACCTTTGTGTGCCTGGTCCACAGTATGGGTGGCTGTCTAATGGACATGTTTTGCGACGTACGTGAGCCTGGTCAAGGGAGCCCGCAGTCCTACACTTAAGAAGTTTCCAAGACGCTGTCTTCTACTTTTCTTTAGTAGGTTGACGTCTAATGGGATGTAAGTCATAGTCACCCTAGAAATAAGTACTTGGAGGTTAGGTAAGATTNCTTTAGTAGGTTGACGTCTAATGGGATGTAAGTCATAGTCACCCTAGAAATAAGTACTTGGAGGTTAGGTAAGATTACGTGTTTATTCCCCTGAGGAATAGACATGGTGGCCCGTACTAACTCCTAGCTTTCAATGAACTATAACGGAAGTAAACGACAGTAATCCAGGTGAAGGGGACCTGGGTCTAANGTACTAACTCCTAGCTTTCAATGAACTATAACGGAAGTAAACGACAGTAATCCAGGTGAAGGGGACCTGGGTCTAATCTAAACAAGAGCAGATATGGCTAGGTAGCTATGATAACAACTGGCCCTAACTAATTCTATGATGTTGTCAAGAAAGGATTCTGGTGTCACTACCAAAGTGGCAGTGAGTGTAAGAAGACTTCTTCGGGGGTCGCTTGGCCAAGGTCTGGAAGATGTCTTGAAGGTAGCAGTGGTCTGTGAGGTAGGTGGTAAGCAGAGAGCTCCAGCATACTAGGTTGTGGAGTGAGCTGCTGAGTATCAACTGGCATTTAGGAGCTGTGCACTCGCCTATATGGACGGCCGGCTGTAGATCCTTCGGCCGGTTGGGTATCTTTGAGTTGGAGCTCCTCCCTTAGCGGCGAAGGCCGCATTCTCTCTGGGGGAGGCTGGAAGTGCGGTTTTCCTTGTATGCGGATTGCATCGCTCCCGCGAGCATAGGGGGAGTGCTTGGCTTCTTGACTGGCTTCTATTGCACGCAAGGGTGATTAACAGACACGTGATGTCTGACATACTTTTGTAGATGTCCTTGACTTCCGTGTCCTCGGGTGCCCCTTGCCTAGAGGCATGCTGGTGGGCTCTGGAAGCAAGTCGTCCTGGGTTCAAACCCCGCTCAAGGTGATGTGATGTCACGTGAATATTAGGCAAAGTCATGTTTAGTAATAATGTCAGCACGCATCAATACATAGATGTCTTGTGAAAAACAAATTATACCCTGTAAGGATATATTGGGCCTCGCCTTGTAAAAAATGTTTACCAACATCAAGTAGCATATAAGTTTTACCCGGCGCAAAGTCAGTTTTCAGTGGTTTTTTGCCAGAAAATCAAATTATATGTTCTGAAAATATTAATTTAATTTTGAGTTGAATTATATCCTAAATATATATATGTGTGTGTGTGTGTGTGTGTGTGTGTGTGTGTGTGTGTGTGTGTGTGTGNGACACACACATACTTGACCTACCATTGTTGTCAAATTTACTTACAAACTTTCACCCTTTCATTCTGGTGCTGCTCCATACTTACCTCATTCACCCTCAAGAGCCGCCCAAATCTCTTCACTCACTCATTCAGTGGTTTTTGCATAAAAATCATAGGATTTGTTGCTCAATATAATTTTATTTCAATAGAATGAACTGGTATCGTGGAAGATTATTTATAATATCCGTTTGCCACGAAAATATGCACAGGTACTGTGCCTGAGCATAGAGCTCATGGCAAGTCCCAAGCAGAATTTTATTGGAAATTCTGAAGATGTGGTTTTGAATGATTGAAGGTTGTAAAGAAACAAATCTTAATGATTGTTTTTATTCCCTACTGAGCTCAAAAATCACACTTTTTAAAATGAATTATTAGTAATCACATCAAAAATAGGACATCTATCAAACAAGACGTGCTGAAAACCGTGTGGGTCGTGAACAATCATTTACAAAATTAGAGCTGCTGCAATTTGAATTGGCTTCTGCCAAATTTGACTATGTTGACCGAATTGGCACTTATGCCGATGTATGAATTGCAAGTTATTTTTCATTATATATAATTGATACCCTTGCCTTTTTGAACATTCAAAGTTTTCCCATAATGAAGTACTTTCACCACCAGTGCATTTAGGAAATATTAAAAAACTCAACGTCTCTCTGTCCGTCTGTCTGTCTGTTAGTGCGCTTAACCTCGAGAACCATGTATCCTATTTACGTGCCTTTTTATAATTCATAGCTATGTTCTATTTTCTTACGTAAAGTAAGATAAGGAATNCCATGTATCCTATTTACGTGCCTTTTTATAATTCATAGCTATGTTCTATTTTCTTACGTAAAGTAAGATAAGGAATAAGCAGTGACAATAATAGTGAATCAAGTCGGAAAAAAGTTTGCGGCCAGCACGCTCTCTTGCAATACGCTCTCTAAACCGTTAAAGATGGAACAATAAATATCATGTAGTAAAGAATTGTGTATAATAAAAATGCCTTAAAAAAAACTCTGCAGTAGCATATATCTATCTATAACAGAGAAATACTAACAAGCGTTTTTACTATTTTATTTCTCAATAAATATGTACGTCAAATTTAAGCTGTTGTTTTCCCATTAAAAACTTAATATTTATCAAAGAAAAAAATGTCATTAGAACTGTTTAAGGAAGATAATAAATGTTCTATACAGCATACAATTCCCGCTTATACTTTAACAGATAGCAAATTTTTTGTGAAAAAGTAATTTTTCGCGAGTCTGTTGACCATATGGTGCAGTAAAGAGTTTGTGTANCAGATAGCAAATTTTTTGTGAAAAAGTAATTTTTCGCGAGTCTGTTGACCATATGGTGCAGTAAAGAGTTTGTGTATTAGCTAATATGATATTTGCATAGATACTTCCAGTATGTTAAGTTGTGATTGATTACATAGTTTCGTAGATATACCATACTAAGCTAAAATGTTTATATGTATAGTTACCATTCTGAAAATAAGTGTCTGACACTTTTAAAACATATAAGTATGTTTAAATTTAAAATATATTTTCTAATGATTATTTATCTTATAATTAACACTAAGGAAAATTCAACTTTATTAAAAAAAAACCAAACAATAATTCTGTAGTCTATGCAAGCCGCGGGCACAGCTAGTTAATGATAAAGATGCCAAACTTACATTGTTTTTTCAAACAAAGTTTGTAGTTTATATCCGAAGCCCCACCCTGCTGTGATAGCAATGTACCAGCTGGACAGTGATGAGGGTCAGTGTCTCGGGGGTGGGGAAGAAGCAGCACTGTTTTCACAGCGATGCCCAGCAACAAAATGTGATGAGTGGATAAGAGGAGGGTAACCGACCACGAGGATGGATGGAGTACTTGGTCAACGCGACCTCAACCTCTTGCTTATTCATGTGTTGGCCCTTAGTGGGTCTACCTAGTTTCACATGTGCGCCAATGGCTACGTAGTGTTCCTTAGCGGTCACCCATCCAAGGACTGGCTACGCCCAACGCTGTTGAACCACAGTAATATAATGCTGATTATCTTTCTCAAAAATCTTGTAACTTTGCCTTTTTTACTTAACATGATTGATTTTAAGTTCATCAACTACAGTATATGCAATTATTTTCTGTGACACATTGCACCCACCCACACAGCAAATCATATGTTGACGTCTGGANCAACTACAGTATATGCAATTATTTTCTGTGACACATTGCACCCACCCACACAGCAAATCATATGTTGACGTCTGGAAGGAGATCAAGTCTGCATGCATTGCTTGTCAACATGCATCAGTTTTTATTTTGGTCCATTGAAAAACTATCCATACTGATGACAATGTAGTTTTGACATAGGTTTACATNGTGCATCAGTTTTTATTTTGGTCCATTGAAAAACTATCCATACTGATGACAATGTAGTTTTGACATAGGTTTACATTTTTTAAAAAAATTTTGTATTTATTTGATTTATAAACACTTTCTTACAGGTTATGAAGATTATAAAGTAGTCTATGTATGTAAATTTCATACATCAGTTTTGTATATTATTTCAAGACAAATGTACATGTGAAGTTTCCCCTCTATAGTTAACATAGAAAATGTTTCCTTCAGATTTATTATACCTAACAATATTCTACTATATACTGTACTTGATCATTAGTGACAGTTTCATATTAAAAATTAATTCTTTGACTGGCATTGATTTTGAATCTTATTGTTCATAAACAAATATTTTTATACCAACCCAAATGTGTAGCAAAGCACCCAAGCAAAAAACATAAATTGGCCCATATTTTGCTTTCTTAAAGAATAATATTTAACAGTATATATTTTGCAAGTAACATTAATCATGTCTATTGCAAATGCAATATAAAAGTATATAAAAAAAACACCATTTTAGTTTCAAACCAATCATTTGACTATCAACAGCAACAAAACATGTAAACAACGTTATGCGTTCTTTTTGTTTTGCGTAGACTGTTGTTGGGTTTTTTTTTTTTTTTTTTTTCTTCTCTGCTTTAATTCACATTGTTTTTTGCATTTCTTTTTTGTATTTACTTTTTNTTTTTTTTTTTTTTTTTTTTTTTTTTCTTCTCTGCTTTAATTCACATTGTTTTTTGCATTTCTTTTTTGTATTTACTTTTTGGACACTGTAAACTGAAAAACATTAGTTGCTTTTAATTGTGCTGCACTTCACCAATACAATTTTTCAACTATTATGGTAACCTTTAAATATTAACAAAAATTTTGTTCGCACATCTGCAGCATATCAGAGAATCAGCATTACAGTATTGGCACATCAGTTATTTGGAATGTCTGCATAATTTTATGAATTGACACAGCTCTACACAAAATCAAACTAAATGTTACCAAATCAGAGTCCAAAAAAAACTAACCAAAATAAGTCAACATACTATAATCAAAACCAATAGAGATCCAAAAACCATGCATGAATCTAAGTTGTAATAACAAGCAAAGACAGGTGGCAGCTTGTCCACAAGCAAGCAAGATCTCGATGACAAGACAAGTGCATGGCATATGATTAGGGATGTGTCAATTTAATTCTTTGATTTCTTAATAGCACAGATTCTTCACAAATAATCAGAATCAAATAATCAAGATTTTCAGCAATTGATTCCAAGTATTAAAGTTGTGCCATGTCCATTAGCAGAAAGTACATTTTTCATTACCAGTTAAACAAATTAATATTACATCCATGTTAATTATCAGACAATACCATAGGCGCACTTCTAAGTAAAGGTGACTGTGTACATTAATATTTGACTGCCATCACGTAGTGCATATGTATAGCAAAAAAATGCCATTTTTTGGCATTATGGCAGTATTGTAATATTATATAATCCACACAAATATTGAACACTGTTAATATTTCCATCATGTGCACATTATCACTTTGTTGCATATGAGTTCTGAGTCTCACCATACTACTTCTTCGAGTTGCACTTGCCTCAGACGTGCTTCCATGTCAACCGTGCCTAGGATCTACCCTTCAGGCACTAGGCGGGTACAGGCTGTGTATCAGTGTTGTATTGGTTTTCCAATAAAATAGACTAACCAAATCACAGCTTGCCTTGTCTCAGTTCTCTGTATTTCAACACCCTTATCCTGCTGTGTCACATTTTTCACCCCTTTGCCTCAATGTTTGTTCCAAATGGAGGCACAACCTCGTCCGACGCCCTTAAAGCATTGTTGTTTGGTACTCAATCTCGTGGCTGGGGACTGGAGTACTTGCTATACTGCAGCATTTTAGGTCTCCACAGGGATGGAGTGTGGAAGTTTTTGTTATTTCAGACAGTGGAACACTAGGTTGGCAGTGATACTGCCGCTCTTCTTGGGTGTTGTTGGAGGGAAATTGGAGGTTGCCTGTGTTAAGAAAACACCCCCACTATCCTACCCAGGGACAATGGCATGTCAGCATTACCGTTCCTCTATCGAGCTACTTAGGTCGATGACAAGAGGATGTCTGGACATTGGCACTGCAAAAGAGACTCCGACTCTTAAGGAAGACTACCCTGCTCATCCCCAGATCTAGCCCATTTTGTGTTGAAATTCCTTTGGACCTACCTACTTCCACTGGATCCTCCTCATACTTTAACCCCATGCTTTGTCATTGTGCATAAGGCAGTTACTATAACCACTTCACATGCTACGCATGCTGCAGTGTTAGAGCTCGGGTACACAAAGTGCAAGCTTCCCACAGCTCTGGGGAGGGGGGGATTCGGGATGCAGTGCATCGTTGAGTGAGGCGTCAAGGTGGTGTGAACCAGGAGGTGCTAACATTGGTTGGTCTGATAGCTTACTCCCCTTCTACATATCCGATAGATGCTACCCCAAACTGACACTGGCAGTAGCAAACATAGAACACAGATTCCACTCCTACGAGTTCCAGATGCCCTCTGGCCAAGCTTATAACAATATCTAACTAGGAAAATTGGTACCTGTACCATTGTTCACAAGCAAATGCCATTATTTAGTCAAATTATTGTGTATGTATTTTTGTTCACAATTGTTATTACTTTTGGTTTTTTATTTGATTAGTAGAGAAAGTGAACTTCTTTGTAGTTCATGTAAACATCAGGAGTAAGTCACATGGTGGTGTTTATATTTACACCTAGAGTAAGAATTGGCATTGGCCTGGAAGTAGAAACTATGTATGCAGTACTTTTATAAGGTAACTGTACAGAGCCTCTGTGCTTTCAAACTGAATTTTTGTCAAATTTTCATGTGTAAATTAGTAACTTTGCAAATTATCAGCATTCATTATTTCATAATTATTATGCTGATAAAGATACCAACATACTTAGAGCTGTTTTCCGCACATGAGGCTGAGAAACACAGGAGCAATAAGGGTAACTTGAACTCGTGCATCAAGTACACCATCGCTACTCCAAACTAAGGTGCAGTGTTCTCATCACACTGTGTGTGCCTATGGGACTATCAGCGGTGGCCCTATTATGTTATTGGTGGAAAGTTTGTAGGAAAGTTCAATGCAGTGCCCTTGAGTAGCTTTGTATGTATCTGACGTATTTATAGATACAATGCTTTGAAAAAAGCAGTTTTTAGCCATTTTGGAGTACTCAAAACTATGTTTCTAAAGTGTGTGTGGCATCTTGAAAGCACTCAACAGCTCTAGTCTGAAGCTTGTGTTCTTTTTGTAGATCAGCACGTTGGATGCACATTTAATAGTTTTTCAGAAAAACTTGAACACTGTAATGCAGTTCAACTGCCAGGTAGGCATAGATTNTTGGATGCACATTTAATAGTTTTTCAGAAAAACTTGAACACTGTAATGCAGTTCAACTGCCAGGTAGGCATAGATTGATGATTATTGAAAGCATGTTATAGGAATTGGAAGTTGTCCTGGGTCTTTTGGACTCAGGATACAAGTTTGTTCACATTCTGGACTCGTATGTATGTGTATATCCTAATTAACTATCTGCTTTTAATTTGTTCCCTTTTTTTTTGTGTTTCATGTAAGGTTCTTGCAGTTTTCTACTGTGTACTTTGCTTAATGTTGATTTAAAATAGGAACTACTGCTGAAACAATTCCTACCCCCATGCAGTCCTATCAACTTTGGTTCACAATGAGAGTTTCAACAATCTTATTGNCAAGTATTAGTAGGCAGTAGACACACAAATGTTTTATTTTCCCTTAAATTGCACATACATACTGAATACAGCAGGGAAATAAATTTACTCAAATTTTCAGTATAATAAAAATTACATATACAACATTACTTGATTTAATAGGAATTCTCGTTCTAGTCCTTGCTTTTGGGGATTTCCAAGCAATGCAGGAGGTAATATTGTATATTTTTAATATGTAAGAATTGTGAATCATACATGAAATTATAATTGTTATAATGGTAAGTTGTTTCTTAATACAGTTTGTATTAATTTAGTATCAGCTTGTTTTGATGTGTGTGTTGTATAGTTCTGTGTTCTTAATAGTTACAGCATTTAAAACCTAATACTTTTTTTTTTTTTTTAAGGCTTTTGTGAGAATGAATATTTCTTTACTTCTTGTAGTTATGAATGTATGTTGTTAAAACTTACTACCATTTGAAATTCAATGATTTTTAAGTATGTATTGCTGATATGCTTGTTCTAGATAAAAGTACTACTATGTAGGTTATATTAATTTAATTTTTCTTTCTGTAATACGCAGTACAGTGCATTGAAGGAAGGGCGTGAGCCAGATTTGTCAGACTATAAAGAGTTCAAACTTAAGGAAGACAACATAGGCTTCCAGATGCTGCAGAAGCTGGGTTGGACTGAAGGTCAAGGTCTTGGCTCAGATGGCTCTGGAATTGTGGATCCAGTTAACAAGTATGATCTGAATTTTTACCTTTAAATCTAATTGTCTCACATGGATAGTTTGTCTATATCCATCATATATTTTCTCTAACCGTAACTGAATTCCTGTGTAAATAATGCTAACACTTTCCATCTATATTGCTGTTGAAATTGTTTTTCCCTGTCACCAAACATTAGATGTAGTTTACCTCAAAGCATTTGAGGAAATAGACAAATCTTCAAATGTAAATGGTACTACAATGTTGAATGTGTTTTAATCAATGGTTGAACTGTTTGGCAATGTTCACACCCCCTTCTTGTTTTCTTACGCAGTGTTCCCCTCCTGCCCCTTTTTTTCCCCTCCTACTTCCTTTCTTGTTCCTCTTCGTATCTGGGGGTTTTAGTTAGTTTCCCCCTTCTACCTACGATTTTCCTTTCCTCCTTGTCTCTTTTTTCACTCGGAGTTCCTTTCATTCAAGGCGTAGTAGAGCGTATTCAGGCTGGCATGCATAAATTGTACCACTTGTTCCATGTTACATGTTTGTTGCTGTATTGTCTATATCGTGTAAATAAACAAATTATAAATTCAAAAAAAAATTCTGTTTGGCAATGTAGTGTTCTCCCTAGAAATTTTTACCAGGCAGGTGGCTTGAATAAATGGCAGGTGGACAAAGCTATGTATTGTAAAGTCTGTATACGCAAGATAACAGAGTAATTTTACATGGATCACAGATAACATGTAATAACAAAGCTGTATTTAATATATAACAACACAGTGCTTAGAAACTACGGATGAGTGTGTTCATTTCTTTGGTTCCTCAGTTTTGCCGGTTCTTGGCCTAGCAATCGGAAGCTATTAAGTTCCAAAAAGTGTGGTACTTTCATTAGGTTCCAGAATATCCTACATAAGCTGTATTTTCACTACCTGCAGCATGTTTTAGACCAATATATAGATATAGTTATTCATTATTTTAATGGGCATAAAAGTTATAGGACTGCAACAGAGCGTAAATGCAAGATGTATAATATAGTCATAACTTACACTTTGTATCTCATATTATTTATTGTCAGTATTCATAACCTGACATCAAGACAAATGTGTCAGATTTTAGAACAATTGATTATTATTTATGGTTTTGTTGCACATTAAAATCAATTGTAATATGACAGAAAACATACTATGTTGTAAATATAACATAGAATCATATTTTACTCTATTGTGTTCATCACATTTGATATATCACGTAATTTATTGCTGCAATTCTTAGTGGGGCTGATTCAATGATCAATTTCACAGATTTTTGCTAGAATCAAAATCTTTCTATTTTTAATCTCCACAAGTTTGATTAGTGAGATTATTCGTATTGTTCTAAGATCAACAAAGGAATGTAATGTGTACTATATATTTTTTGCATTTTCCATTGGGAATTGCATTAGTAACTACGTATTGAGCTATACAATTTTCATTCAATATGTGTTCACTACTTGTATCTCTAATATCAGTTAATTTACTATTTCATTCATAATGAACTGTATTTCTGTAAGTTAAAATAAGCATATGTACAGTTCTTGTCTAATAATTTTAATAAAATCAAAACACACTGGGAACTCATGATAGTTTACATACAAAGAACACAAATGCACATGTGACATACTGTTAGATAAGTAAACTAGTTGTAAGTGGAGGCGGCAGCGAGACTCAATCTGCAGGGAAGATCATTTAACATGTTGGTGCACAGACATTCTGCCCACCTTGAATATTTGCATCAAAACAAAATATTATATAATCTAAACATGCTTAGATATACACTGAGGCGACAAAAGTCAAGGGATACCGCCTAATATCGTGTCGGACCTCCTTTTGCCCGGCAAAGTGCAGCAACTAGACGTGGCATGGACTCAACAAGTCATTGGAAGTCCCCGGCAGAAATATTGAGCCATGCTGCCTCTATAGATGTCCATAATTGTGAAAGTGTTGCAGGTGTAGGAGTTTCTGCACGAACTGACTTCTCGATTATGTCCCATAAATGTTCTATGGGATTCATGTTGGGCGATCTTGGTGGCCAAATCATTAGCTGGAATTGTCCAGAATGTTCTTCAAACCAATTGCGAACAGTTGTGGACTGGTGACATGGCGCATTGTCATCCATAAAAATTCCATCGTTGTTTGGGTACATGAAGTTTATGAATGGCTGCAAGTGGTCTCCAAGTAGCTGAACATAACCCTTTACAGTCAATGATCGGTTCAGTTGGACCAGAGGACCCAGTTCATTCCATGTAAAAACAGCTCACACCATTATGGAGCCACCACCAGCTTGCACAGTTCCTTGTTGACAACTTGGGTCTATGGATTCGTGGGGTCTGCACCACACTCGAACCCTACGATCAGCTCTTACCAACTGAAATTGGGACTCATCTGACCAAGCCACGGTTTTCCAGTCGTCTAGGGTCCAACCGATATGGTCACGAGCCCAGGAGAGGTGCTGCAGGCGATGTCGTGCTGTTAGTAAAGGCACTCGAGGCGGTCTTCTGCTGGCATAGCCTAGTACAGCCAAAGTTCGCCTCACTGTCCTAACGGACACGTCCGGTGTACGTCCCACGTTGATTCCTGCGGTTATTTTACGCAGTGTTGATTGTCTGTTAACACTGACCATCCTGCGCACACGTTGTTGGTCTCGGTCATTAAGTGCAGGCGGTCGGCCACTGCGTTGTTCATGGTGGGAGGTTATGCCTGAAATTAGGTATTCTCGGCACATTCTTGACACTGTGGATCTCGGAATGTTGAATTCCCTAACCATTTCCGAAATGGAATGTCCCATGCATCTAGTTCCAACTACCATTCCGCGTTCAAAGTCTGCTAATTCCCGTCGTGCGGCCATAATCACGTGAGAAACCTTTTCACATGAATCACTTGACTACAAATGAAAGCCCAACCAATGCACTGCCCATGTATACATTTTGTACGCGATACTACTGCCATCTGTATATTTACATATTGCTATCCCATGACTTTTGTCACCTCAGTATATCTCATGTCCAACTACAAAATTTAGCAAATATTCTTTACCCAAAATCATTACTGGATGTGTATCACAAATAATAATATCCTGATTAAGATACACACTAGTGATACTCATTTGTTTCAAGGAGAAACGCAACCACCAAGGCCCACCAAGATGCTTAAGGGACAAATGTTACATCAGTCTGGTATTGGAACCAGACAAAGTTTGTTTACTGGGGCCTGTTTCACAAAACTACATTTTCACAAGTTATTAGTTATAAGTGTTACTATCTACAGGTATTTGTAAATTCCATTTCACAAGCAGCACTAGTATCTACAAGAACTTTAATTTAATTTGTGTTTCTTGAAAAGTTTTGGTATAGTGGTAAATACTAGTCCTTTGCTATAAGTGTGCTTGTTTAGTATTTAACAAGTAAACAAAATGCCAAAATCAAATTAAATTTAAATTGACTGTACTGAAGAAGCTTAGAGAAGCTAAAGATATCTTGTTGGGTAACAAAGTCCGATAAAATATAGAGGGAGAATATTTGAGACCATACGATGGCTTTTTCCTAATATTTCCGGAAACAGATGTAACCTACATAAAGGACTCNTGCTTTTTCAGATAAGGTAACAAAGTCCGATAAAATATACAGGGAGAATATTTGAGACCATACGATGGCTTTTTCCTAATATTTCCGGAAACAGATGTAACCTACATAAAGGACTCATTTTAGTCTAATATAAAAACATTGATAAGAATTTAAAAAGTACTATTTTGTAGCATCATTAGAGTTTTTTTATGTTACATGCACCCAGAAATAAAATAAAACTACATACAATCATTTTAGCTGATATGAGTTACATACACATTTATGTAAAAGATTTTATTTTTCTCTTGCATCATACTTTTGTCAGTCGACAATGAACTGGATTTACCAATAACATAAACTGCAGATATAAAAAATAATATAATTGTATACAGGGTTTATCAGTTGTTAGTGAAGACATTAGACTTTGTTGTCTGTTTCAGAAATTCCCTCAAGCAAAACTCCCCGCATCCGGAACTAATTTTTAAAAAAATTTCAAATGTCGCAAATTTGTGCCATAACTTTCCCGCGCCCATGAGAGGTCTTTCATTGCTTGCACCAGACTGTACAGGCCCAATACACACACACAAGCCTGCCAGTCGTTCGCATCCTGCACTAGTGATGAGTTGTTTTGAGTCGGGCATAAAGTAAACTTATCCTTACCTCAAGTGGCAGAGCTACCGCTACGCTGCATAATGACACAAGTGACAGTGACTAATGGCAATGTGCGACACATGCCGTTGGTTTTAGTGGCCTAACTTTCAGAAGTTAGTGTTCTAATGTGTTAGTTTAAATGTACTTTGCAAACTTTGTCACTTCAGTCCTGCTCTTGTAAATGTATATTGTGCTGACATACCATGCAGTCAGGAAAAGACTATACTTCAGGAAGTTTTATCTGTTGCAAGTAAACAAAAACTGTAACATAATGCCACCGCTGCCATCCTAGATTATCTCCAGTACTTACTGGCGCACACCAGTGAAGCGAAAAGAACCCCTGTTCCCAGGTTCTGAATGAAGATCATTCACGTAGTGCAGGGAGTTTTATGACTCATGTTTTCATAAACAGTAAGTAGTATTTTTTTTTATGGTTTTGTAACTTTAAGGATAAAACTAATAAATTACACTCATCGATATCTTAAGTTAAAAAATGTGCCACATATACACAAGTTCAGACTAAAAATGTGGTATTTTTCACACCATCCCACCCTTATTTCCTATAACCGGAATAGCCCATCCCCCGAAAATTCCATTTGAGGGGTGCTCTATTGTAGTGTAAAGAAGACATCCGAAAATGCTTATCAAATTCATACACACAAACTACATATTCACTCTTTACATAAATGGTCTTTGACATCCCTGATACTTAAGTGGATTATATGCTTGTTTATGCTTCTTCTGAATCGCTATTAAACATTTATGTCTATAATTAACAAAAACAAAGCATGAGAAATTTGATTTATATTTAATTATATCCCAAACAAACCATTATTAATAACATGTAGAAATTTCTGCAAAGCTTGCCATTTTTGTAAGAAACTGATATTTTTTACAAGTTTTTAGTGCAGGCTTGTATATTTGTGAAACTGAAATACTTGTAACTATTAAAACTTTACTTGTAGTTATTAGTAAATGCTTGTGTTTTGTGAAACAGAAATCTTTTACTACTCATGACCTACAAGTCCATTCACTTGTAACCTAACTTGTAAACTTGTAGTTTTGTGAAATGGGCCCCTGGTCTCTTTGTGTCTCCTTTTGCTTGTTCATGGTGGTGACCCATATCAATTCATCCCTCTCAGGGTGGACTTCAGTGATGACACTTTCTTTCATACAAGTGGAGGGAGATATTCCTCCTTGATGAGAACTACAGAACCGATCACCGGTTAGGCAGCACATCCTTCCATTTGGTTCTTTGTTCTAAAGTTCCTGAGGTAGTGTGTTGACCATCTTTTCCACACATGTTGTGTAAAGGTTGAACCTGTTGCCATCTAGACAAACAGTTAGCACTTATGGATAGTAAGTTGGGTTCAGTAGGAGAAAACATTGTAGGTCCAATGAGAAAATGGCCTGGAGTAAGGACTTGCAAATCCATGGGATTATTAGACAGTAGACAAATGGGTCTTGAGTTTAAGCATGCTTAAACCTAGCAGAGCACAGTCAAATACAAGCATTCACAACAACTTTTCAGAAATGAAACTTAACTGATTTTATACCTGCCTTTGACAGGCCTCCCATGTGTGGTGCACTGGTGGCAAAAAGTGAAAGTAAATTCCTTTCCGACAGTTAAAATCTTGAATGCAGGTTGGCACGTGACGTCTAGTGGAACGAGACGGCACTGTCAGACAAGGGTTCTGTAGTGCCAGTTAGACACACTGGCTTCAAACTCACTGAGTGGGAGTTTGAATTATGAGGCACTTGGTCTTGACTATGCCTCAGTACAAAGAGGAGTGTGTCTGTCTTCGGCTGGGTACGAAGTCAGTTGTGGTGATTATGGCTGTGGCTGGTTTCAGCACTAACACACATTTACCTTGATTGGATCTGACGCTTGATGCTTCCTACTCATTATTATTATAGACTCCGCATCATCACGTGTGCATCACATGCCCCCAAGTGAATCAAACCCAACAGCCGCCTCCAAGACTAGCACCCACGCAATGCTAGGAAGTCATTTCATCGTCCTCGCCACTTGTAAACCCACGGAGAAGCAGCCTCGGGCATGTAAGAGTTTTCGCCCCTAAGGGAACGACAGATACCGCCCACAATCACCACCAAACCTCCCTGCCGCCACCCTACCAAGAGATGGCTGAGGCGGCGGCGCCAAGCCAAACCCGAAGGGGTGGTGACTGAAGATTACAGAAGGCGAACGAGGCACGCAGAAACCCTCCAGCCGAGGGGAATATAAGGCAGTGCGCCCGGCAGAAACACAAGTTGTCCACCTAGTTCGCCTCAACACCAGTCGTGCTAAGGCTCTCTACTGCACAACCACAGTCCTCCTCAAGACTCTCCAAGACCTTCCAGTCTTCTACCAGCTCTTCAGCCTATGACGCCTTCTCCACTGCAGCAACCGAATAGTCATCGCTATCCCCTAACACTTGCCGTCAAGAGTCACCACACCCGACACATACACCACACATGGTACCCCGGGTCCCTTAGGCACCACAAGGCACAATTAGGTCCAGTTGTTTTCACAACTACTAAATTGTCAGCTTTCGTCCACTCTTCAAGCCAGGCTCCTCAAGTCAACAAGCCCCTTTACCTGTCTTGCTCTTGTACAAAGTCTGTTGAACACCTAGTGTATGTAGAGGTAGGAGGTAGTATGGGTCACCGTGTTTCTATTCTCAAGGCAATAAAATATGTAGTCTAGCTAACTTCTGTCTTTCCTTCCTCTGTAGTGAACATGTGCCTTTTCCCCAACTTGGTAAGCATCACCCTCAAAGGGAGCAGCAGGGGACCGTGAATTGGCAACAGTTTCCGACGTAGAGTAAGACTGCTGGTAGCCGCTAATCAGGACTGACCGTACGTCACACACAGAACAAGTTTGATGGCCACCCATACTGTGGACCCGGTACGTAAAGGTACCTGGTGCGCAAATACGAAGGAACCCCAACCACTAGAAAGACTCGTGGCGAAGCATCTGATCCAACTAAATCAGCTAGCCCATTCCCTCCAGAGCGTATAAACTCGCCAGAGGGGGTGCCAGGCCTGATGAGGTTTGACCCATGTAATTCTGTACTACACTTTCAGCCCTCAACTGCAAGTCTCTACGAGAGAGTGCACAAGCCGGCCTACAATTATTGGAACCTCACTCCGCTACCCTCTTGGCCGGGAGGCCAAATAGGTTGGCAACCTATTTGGCCTCCCGGCTAGGGTTCTCGGTGCTGCTCACCCCACCGTCAAACCACTCCACCAGGAATACACTCTCCCCTTGGGAGTGGAGACGTTCAACCCAGAGGACACCAGCGAGTCGCCAGCGCCAGCCGACCTTGTGCCAGCTATTCAGCCTGCACCTCTGTCACCTGCAGGCGCCAGCCAAGCCAGCCTGCCCAGCAGTTTGTTCCAGCCGGAGTCGAAGTTATCCAGCCAGGACCAGTGACACCACTGGTAAGCTAGCCCAAACCCATGTGTCCAATGCCCAGAGGCATCACCTCGCCCTCACAGATTTTGTCCAAGTAGGCGCCCGAAGCATCTTACTTTATATAAAGGATCAGTGCGAGGCCGACGGGTCATACTACAGAAGCCTCCACAGCAGTGTCTGCCCCCAACCTGTGCAGCTGACATGGCGCAGAGTTAAAAACACCACCCTCTCTTGATGTGACATCCCTCTCCCTAGGCCATTACGTGTCATGTCTCACCCGGTGTAAATCCTGGCTCTGATACTGGCTGGAATGTGTGCCCTGTCCTAGGGCAGATGCTGTGCTGGTCACTGGTGCGGGCAGCGACAGTGTCCGGTTGGTTGGTTGCCACCTGGAAATGAGGGCTGGCAGTGCCCAGCAGTACTGATAGGCCCAGTCACAGATGGTCTATGATCGGATACTGTTCGCTGGCGATCTTTTGGGGTGGCTGAAATAGGGTGTTATGGGGGACTGGAAGGTGAGGCTTCGCCAGTCGTCAGGAGGCTTGAACTCGTTTCCTCGGGGAGGGGCTGCTGAAAGCAGAAGGCAGAGGGTTGCAGGGCAACTGACTAGGTTTAGAGGTGGTAGCTGTCTTCTTAGCTCTGCACCTTGCACCACTTCTATGGGTGGCTGTGACATGATACTGTAAAGTATCTGTTAATGTTGTTTGTTTTTGAAGTGGACTTGAGATTTAAGTGAATTTATGTTAATGGACGATGAATTACATGGTGTATCTATGTCGTCTTCAATGTTGATTATCTCTGTAGGTGAAAATGGTGGTGCTGTGATGATTACTTTGTCTACTTGTTCGTAATCGTCTTCTTCTTCGAAGTTAGGTGACGGAATTTCAACCACGTTAATGCTTTGAGGACCTGGATTGCAATGCAAGCAAAGACACCATGAGAAATATCGTGCTGACAACGACCGTGTATTGTGCAGTACTGAAGCATGACTGCCTAGTTATAGCCTTCAGCTGGTGTTATATATGAGTTTATCTTATCTGCCAGATGGTGAGGTGTTATTCGTACATGTGTTAGGGGGCGTTACCGGCACATGTGTTGGGGGCATATTGATAAATGCTGTGTTGTCCTTGACTGCGAATATTCTGTATATGAATGACTTACACTTCCGGATATTGGATATATAAAGATGTAACTACTTTTAAAGAGGATGTAAAGGGTCTTGAAGAAGTCTGGAAGGACTGTTATATGTAGTCTGTCATCCATAAGGAAATGTGATATACTTAAAAGCCTTGTAGTCCTTCCTATCCCCTTCTCCCGAGTCCTTTTTGGGTTCAACCATTAATAATGGTCATTTCATTGAAATGAAGGGGAAGGTACTATGGTCTACCCCACAAATTAGGAGCAGACTACGAGTTCCCTGACTAATGTGTACCCAGAAGAGGCTAGGCCAACCCGAATCAGTCCTATCACTCCAACCAGAAAGTTTAATGTGGGTGATGGGGTGGATTATCTGATCTGGATGTCTAGTCGCTTCGTCACGTGTATTCCTAGTGGTTGTGGCTCGACCTTACAATGTTTCAAGTACCAGAGTACTTGGTTCAAGGTACGGTTGGCCATAGATTGTGTTGTGTTCTGCGATGTACGTGCGCCTGGTTAAGGGTAGCCCGCAGTCATACACTAGTTTTGGCATATCAGTATCAAGACTCTGTCTCCTGCTTCTCTTTTGTGGGTTGACGTCTACTAGGTATAAAGTAACAATCACTCTACAATGAGTACACGGGGTTAAGGAAAGAACACGTCTTTATTCCTCAGAGGAATAGACACGGCGGCCTCTACTATCTCCTAGTATCCATTTGTATTGTAACCGGCGGCAGTAGACTATGTTAACCAGGTGAAGGGGACCTGGGGCAACACTAATCAAGAGCATACGAGCTAAGTAGCTATTATAACAACTGAGCCTTAACTGTCTACCCTGATCATCCTGAAGGGACCCTGGGGGTCACTACCTCTTTGGTAGTGAGTGTTAGGGGGAGAAGACTTCTTCGGGGGTCGCTGGTCTAGAAGACTTCTAGAAGATTGTGGTGGTCCTTCGGGAGGAAGGCGGTAGGCAGAGAGCTCCAGCACTAGAAGTAATGGAATAAGCTGCTGAGAATCAACTGCCGTTCTTGGAGTGCATGCCGACGTATATAGTCGGCCGGCGCTGCTCCTTTGGCTGTTGGGTATTTTCGGGTGTGAGCTCCTCCTTTCGCAGCATTGGCCGCATTCTCTCGGGGAAGGCTGAAGCAGGGTGGTTTTCCTCATGTGCGGTTTATGTCTGCCGCTTGCTTTAGGGGTCAGCGCTTAGATTCGTTTCATCTTCTGTTAACCTAGACGTGGAGGGCGATTACAGAACACTTGGCGGCTGGAATAGTGAAGGAAATGGCTTTGGAGGCAAACCCTCTCGGGTTCAAACCCTGCTAGGGTTCAAACCCTGCTAGGGTGACGTGGTGTTGCACGCAAATGAGACTGAGTTTGGAAAAAATACTATTGCTAGTACTAGTCACGCATCAAGGTATCTGCTGGATTCCTTTCTGATGACGAAAATTCCTTCATTTCACGATGTGCACCAACAAAATTTGTGCTTTTTTCACAGTAAATGTTTGAGCACAGCCTCTTCTGGCCACAAGTCATCTAGAGAAGCAATAAATGCTTCAGAAGTCGGATCACTTACTAGTTCAAGATGAACATCTTTTATAGCCATTGCACACACGCGTAACTTTTCACTTTAACCATGCTTTGAACTAATTCTATTTTATGCAGAAAATTTTACCAAAATCTACACCTGTATTTGTAAATGGTCTTGACACTGTAACTCAATATTCTGGTAGCTGGCTCATCAAGTGCTGCATGTACTGATTTGCACTGGCTTTCAGTCTATGACAAGTAGTACAAAAGTGTGAGATTTTTCCAATAATATCACTTGCATTTGGAATCCAACACTTCTGGCATATTATTAACAATAGCAGCTGTTCACTGGTATGCAGATTTCTCTTGTTACTATCTTCCAGTATAAGTTCTGTAATATGATGTTTAGTTATAAGTATCAAGGGGTGTTGCTGCTCAAACTCCAACAATGATTTCTCCAACCTTCAGCCCACTCTGAGGAGGTGTCTTCCATTTTGAAATGGGCTCAAACGCTTCAATGAACTTTTGCTTGATACCATTTGATTTAACAACAAATTGTGGATTTATTGCTAGAACACTTCAGACTAAACATGTTTATGCAAAGTATAGTTGCTTCTGACAGTTTGTTTGGTCTCAGATTACCAAGATACCTATTGCTCCTGTGCTTGCAGTTGTGTATGAATTGTACCACAGCTAATATCAACATTAATGGCCTAGTTCCTCATGAGATTATGGCAGCAGGGTTTTGCTGTGAACTGAAATGACCCCAGTTATCAATGTTACCACTATTGAATCTGTATGGAACCTTGCTAAAATTTACCTGCAATGCTTCTGAAGTCTTTTGACCCATGTTAGCAAGAAGTACAGGACAAATCCTGGAACTAAGAGTTGTTTCAAGGGGGCAACTCTAGATCAAGAACATAGAATTTAGACAGTCAGATTGCCATCTCGATCTGTTGATTGTATTTATATGCATGCACCATAAGCAGATTCACTGGAATCAGAAAAACCACGAAGTGGTAAGTCTCTGGATTTTTCCATGCAGATTACAATTGAATCGTCCAGTGGAGAAAGGAACCAAGTCATTTTTTCCTACTTTTCAGGAGGACGAAAAAAACTGTTTTCCCATCATATACTTACTACCCCCTGAATTATCCTATTACTGTCAGTGTCAACTACCTTCTCTAGTAACAGGATAGACTGATTGAAAACANATGGAAAAAACTGTTTTCCCATCATATACTACCCCCTGAATTATCCTATTACTGTCAGTGTCAACTACCTTCTCTAGTAACAGGATAGACTGATTGAAAACAAAATATGTCAAACATGTTTTGCAAAATAGCATTTTTTTTTTTTTTTTAATGGACATATTTCCCTTCTCCACTTGCTAGCTGTTTTCAAGCATCTTTTTACATTTGTTAACAGATTACAACCTAGATTTCTGTTGCTGAGCATAGGTAAAACAATATATAGTTAATCCGAAGTACATTATAACTATCAAATAGCTTATACTTTTCCAAAACAGAATACTAAACCTAAGAGTTCCACTTGGCACATCAATATGTAAAGTTTTGAAAAATTTGCTTAGAATCCAGCATCATATTCATGATACTCTTCAGTGATAGCTACACACAAGTATCATAAATGTTTGTCAACTTCATTTCACCAGTTATCCCTCCAAAAACACATCCTGGCAGGTTGCACCATTGGAACAAATAGTAGGCCACATCACTATTCCATGATAAAAACACTGCACATCTTCACCTTGTACATATCTTACGAGTTTCTGTATGTCTTCCAAAATGTGTCTTGTTAATGGGCTCTATTACAGCTATTGCAGTCTTTTCCAAGTTCATGGAGAAGTTTGTGTTATTCTTAGCCACATTTAATGTCTGACTAACAAAACTGTTACTACACGTGGATTATCTCTGCANAATGAATGTAAAAACTGTTACTACACGTGGATTATCTCTGCAAATTTGAAATTACTTTAATTGGGATATGTTGAAGCACTGTTTCTCACATCGAGAAGCTGCTCTTTCAGCTGTTTGTTTTGACACTACGTGTTTCTTGTAGTGATGAGGCTACCAGGTACAAAGGTTCATTATTCTTTCAGTTTCAAACATTATCACAGCGATATTGGTCATGCTATTAGCTATTATTTCCACATATTCATTTGAACTTTAAACTCTATCTGTCTTCTGTATCTTCTTCAGTATTCCAAATATGTGATCATATGGCAGGAAGGAATGGCCTCTTTCGAGAAATCTGTGAAAAATGTTTTTGAACCTATCGAGTTGTGTCATTCCTAGGCACATTGTTATCATGATATGGTTTTTGTTTTGTCCTTGTGCTCCGTCGGAAAACAAGTGAAGTTCAGTCGTTTATTCGGACAAGATGTGGGTACAATAATGATATATGAAAGAGCAAACCACATTTGCATCTTTTCTTGCCTTACCCTCGTTGTATAGATAAATAGTGGCACGCTTTGTTTTCAGATCATAAATACAAAAGCAGTTGACCCACAACTGCCGCAAGTAAAATGTTTCCTGTAAAGTAATCTGGGGGAGCGATAAATTTTGCATAAAGTTGCTTGTTCGGTGCACTTCGCTTCTCGCCTACTGTCTATTCTGCGTCCACTCATCTTCCCGCACGCCCGTGTGTCCTTTCCACTCATCTTCCCGTCCGTTTATTTTTCGCTTTTGCCCGTTTGTCATTCCCACTCATCTTCCAGTGAGCGTATACTTTCAGCCTCAGTTATCGCGTCCCGGGCGGCCTCGGTTATCGCGGCGCACGTCTCATGCGCGCCTCACACTTCGTTATCACTCCCGGCGGCGCTGTGGCTCTGGCGTATTATCTTTCGGCTCTCCACACTCTGTGTCGACTGGCGCGGTGGCGCCGTTATCTGTCCGCATGAATACTCGGGTGTCTTTCTTGTTTGACTGATAGCGCGCGGTGCTGGGCATATTAATGGAGATATTGCGTAGGGCTGTGTTTGCCTTCACGGCGTTTGTTGTTCCCGATACCTCTCCCTCACCTGGGTCACTGCCCCGTGACCTACTGCCGGTTAGTGGCCTCGCTACTCACGTCTCTGGGCATTTGAGGCCCGATAAGCACGTCTCACTGGTGCTTTGCTTACTTTCCTGGCCGCGCGGTTTTTCACCCGTCCGCCTGCCTAATTCTCCCGTCATTTACAGTCACCCTCCTTCAGGGTACTCATGACCTAACTTGACTATGGGTAGGCACGGAATTGCATCCTAGTCCGCCCACCCCACGTCATTTCCCACTGCCTAGTGGAAATGACCTCGCATCTTCCCCTCCATTACCGCTCCTCGCTCGCTAATTCGCTACTGTCTCCGCTCCTCGCTCGCTAATTCGCTACTGTCTCCGCTCCTCGCTACTGTCTATTCGCTAGA